>VYZP01031714.1:1758-29788 GCA_013400635.1 Hypocryptadius cinnamomeus | reverse complement strand
TTTTTTTTTTTTTTTTTTTTTTTTGGTACAGTTTTCATTTGGTGAAAGATGTTTCGTAGCAGCTAATGTTGCTGTCACATCTCCTGTACAGTGCAGTACATTGCCTTTCACTTCAGTGATCTGATATGACCTTTTACTTGGTGAGGGAGATATATACTGACTGGTATCCTTTTTTACAAGATATTAGTAAAGATGTTTTCATTTATTAAATTCAGGTTTTATTTGGCTTTTGGTGATTCTTTCGTTCCAGCAGAGAGTATCATAACTAGTTGATACTAAGGTAAAAATCAACAATTATCAGATCCCTCAGGCTTGCAAATTAACAGTTAGCCATTAACAGACTTTTCATTCATATACAGAGATTTACATTCATTTCACAAAGCTGAGATTAAAGCTACTTTTGAAGAAAGTCATGAAAGGGCTGATGGATAGTACATTAACTATCCGCTTGTTCCCCATGTATTTATAAAATATTCTGTGATCCCTGACAGCTGAGGATGCTGAGCTGGACTTTATCTCTTGAGTGGGAGTAGTGGGAGGCCCCGGCAGGTCCGCCCATCACTTTCCAGCAGGCTGCTCTCGGGATATAGATCTGCACCACAGCAGAGCTGGGAGAGCCAGGAGGGCTGCTCTGGCATGGAGCTGCTGTGCAAAATATCCACTGGTGGATGACACAGTGCATGGTTGAGAGTGATCTTGTTTGGCATGTAGAAGTCCTGTCCTACAGGTCCTACAAATGCTAAATAGTGATGATTTCCAGATGCATCAGTCAGTTTTCACATGTCATCCATTTTACGTGAACAGGGTACGTTTTGTTCCATGGTGCAGTATGGTTTCCAGAAACAACTGAGCCTGGCTTTCTCCACCAATACAAAGATGGGTCTGGTTGGGTCAGTTCTTTGTGTAGACCTGGAAAGCTCCATCTGGCCTTGGAGAAGTTCTGCTGACAGCTCACCTGCTGGCACTGAACTCTGATTAGGCTGCTGATGTATAGCCTGTTACTTGAAATTCACATGAACAGCTGTTGAAATAGTCATTATGCAGTATTATCTACCAGAATGTGTTTGTCCTTTTTATGTAAATTCTGAATTGTTCAGTAAGTTTATTTCTCTTTTATAAACTGTGATTTTCATGTTGAGCATAATAACAAATACTATTTTTTTGTTTACTCTGAAATGTCAAATTATATGTAAATAAATATGTAGACTCCATATTCACATAATGAATATGTCATACTGTCAGTCTATTCCAATAAACAATATTCTTTTATAAATTTTGAACTCTCTGAGGTATTTCAGATGGCATATGGTTTCCATATCAAGCTTAGAAGGGTGACACCCTTTATATGTGTCCCTAAGAAACTTACCTGAGGTATAATGCAATCATTTTCCTTTCATGTTTATATCAAGAGCTTGGATATCTATATTTCCAAATTCACTATCAGCATATCTCCACAAATCTATTGCATACTGACATTTATATTTAGGCCTTTAAAATGGCTTGAGACACTTAAGGGCTAGCCTAGAGGGGAAAAAAAAAAGTGATTTTATGCTATTATTTCAATCTGTTACCTCTTTAAGGTTGTTAATGGCTAGGTTTTAAATCTCATAGGAGGATGATTGAGCTTTTGACAGTAGACTGGTTTTTCCTTATACCTGTACAGACTTCAGCAGACGGCCATTTGAGTATTGGGAAAGAAAACCACAAAAGCCCATTGTTCTTTCCAGTTGCAGTGGAACTAGCAACTTTGTCCTCAAATGCATACACCCGTACTTATCTCACAGACTTTTTGTAAGGCAGCCCTGTATTTTGTTCCTTGCCAGCAGTTTTCATGGTATGCAACTCAAAAGTTGTTTCTTTTTCTGATTGCTACATTTCATTAATATAGTTCACATTCATATGTACAAATCCAGGGTTTCTGAACTATCAGGCATACTTGCATTTACAAGATTAATATTACCCTCTTTATACTGTTTTTATTCCACAAGCAGGGAAGAGAAAGGAAGAGCAAATGAAGGAACGTTCGTCTGTGTGTTAATGCACATTCATTCCAACATTAAATGGCATATTCATAATGCTGTAGAAACATAAAATTTAACAGTGGTGCTGAGACAAATGAAATGTTTCAGCCTGATGGTAGATTCTCTGTTGACTGTTATATGCTGAGTAGAAAACGGTGTTCCAGTGACTGATTTTGCATGGAACAAACCACACACCTAACAAGACTTGACAAAAGCTATTAAAATTACGATCTTTCTCATCATTTGAACACCAGTATGTCATCTGTTTTTCTTTATAGGGTAATAGAGTGTTTGTGTTTTTATAGGAGAGAATGGTCTTGAAATATCTTCCATTTTATAAACAAAAAATCATAAGATTTTTTAACATAGTTGTGGACAGGAAATAAAATTTACACATGCACATTTTAAAACATATTAAAGGGTGGTGGTTGCTTGTTAGTACCAGACTTCATCTGTTTTGCAACTAAAGAAATTAATTTTTTACAAGATTAAAAAAAAAAAAGCACATGCAATTTCCTTGTTTAAATATCGTTAAGTGTAAAGTGTCACTGTGTTTTATGAACACTGTGACTTTCCTGAAACAGCATGTGGGATTGTGGTGTACACTGTTTAATATGCCCAAGAGCGATATTGCTTTCTCGTGACTCTTCTTCCACCACATATTGTACACTCCATCTCAATGGACTGATTTTATTTACTGCTGAGTCAATATTTACCACTTTGCTACTGCCTGCCTGTTTTAATCCCTGTCTGAGCAAATGAATGGTACCAGGAGCTTTTTAAAGCTTTTGGCCTTAATCCTGTCATATTCATCGAGTTTCTAGTGGAAGTTAAGGATGCTCAACGCCCCAAAGTACTACAATGCCTTGGTTATTATTGTTTATTACTTGTATTGCAATAGCACTGGAGGACTTGATTAAGCAATGGGGAAATACTGTGAGGCAGGACATATATAAAACCTAGAAGGTGCTTTTTTTTCCACAGTGTTTTTCTAACTCCATGGAACAAGTAGTAGGATTTTTTTTTCCTTGCATGTGTGAACAGAAGGGATCCAGTTGTACCAGAAGCATACACCTGAGAAGGAACCAAATGTAAGAGGAAATATGACAGAAATGCCACAACAACAGCCATGAAGAAGCTGGTGTCCTCTGCTTTGATTCACTAAATCATTTTGTAAATAGAGACTCCAGACTGGCCTGTTTCAGTCTTTCTTCTGGAAATCGGTATATGGCTTTGTAAGTAGTTTATTCTGACAAGTTTTCAGCAGTGATTTAAAACCACAAAATGTGCTTGAACCATACAGGTACTGAAATACCAATAGAGCAAATGAAAAACAGCTGTGTAAAGCTTTCTTCCGTAAAAACAGGTAGCTCACATGTAAAAAATTGTATCGCCTTGGAGTAGACTGTCAGCTGTGTTTTAAAGATACTGTCCTTAAGCACATTTTGGGAGAAATACATTTATCTTCTGCAATTCTAGTGTCTTCTTCTGTATGATGATAACAGCAGAATTTCCATTGCAAAGACCACTGACTCAGTAGGGCTCTAATTAATCTAATGTCTACAAGGAATAGTTGCTTGTACTTAGTGTCAAGTATTTTATCTCTATTTTATCTGGGGGACTTCACAAAGAAAAGAGGTAGCAAATACAGTCACATGGTAAAACAGAGGCATGGTATGTATTCTGGTTTGCATTCGGAGCTTACTCTTCTTTCTCATAATAATAGAAAGCTCCAGTCTTGCCCCAGGAAGAGAGAGAAATGAAATTGAGAGCAATCCTATGTAATCTATAATTAGATCCTGTGTTTAAATATACTAGTCCAGAGGAAAATAATTAAATTAAACAGGTAACTAAATAAACAATCAGCACTAGAAAGCCTAAAACTGGCAGTTAAATCTAGGAAATTGTTTCCTGCTCTTGAGGTCCACGTGAACATTGACCAGTCCTGTTTACCTCATTGCAAGTCTATGTGTGCAAATGTGTACATCCATCTTTGTGGTTTTTTGTGTAAGAGAAAGACACCGTGAATCACCACCAATGCATGCTATTTGGCATATTTTCAGCAGGCATAGCAATCAGCAATGTTTACTTGAAATATGAAGAGATAGAAATATTTTATTAGGTCATTGCTAGATGATTCAAACAATGGGTTACAAGATTTTCATCATTCTAAGAATTCACAGTGCTTTCATATTACATAAGAAATACTACCTAACATAAAATGGATTTTTTCTCAAGATGCAGCATTACAGTTTTTGCATTAACACCAAGTGACTACTTGACAAATCAATTTTTAAGTATTTTAATGTGCTGTACAATAAGCAACAGAAAATACAAAATAAAATATGAAAACTGTTAAAATCAACAATTTGGATTTTACCATAGATAAAATGTACTGTGACAAAGGTAATTTTCCATTGAATGATTGGTGTACATCTAAATAAAAAATGACTGGTCTCAGGAAAGTTCCAGTGTGTTGGCTTCTGTACTGCTTGTGCAGTTTTAAAACTGTCATCTTCAATAACTTACAAAACTGTAAGGAAAAGCAGGACTCAAACGAAAAGCATTACAACCCCCAATACCTCTTTAACAAAGGATATAAGTATTTATTGGGGGGAAAAAAAAACCCCAACGAATGAATTGTTCATGTTTCATTATCTGTGACTTCCACGTTAATTCTAAATTTGTTTTAGTTCTGACTTTTAATTTATAGGCCTCCAACTTCAATGCTATCACAGCATTCTTTTTTAAGAAGTTATATTTCACATGGACCATAAAAGCATTTTAAATTTGTGAAATGGTAATTGTTATAAGGCACGTTGCATAATATTATACTAAATAAAATACTTGAATTTGAAGAAATTTAAAGTTTCATAAAAGAAGGAAAAAAATAGTAGATTTGCTGCACAATTTTGTATACAAAATTGGTCCTGACAACAGGAAGGAGAATGAAAAGTAAAGTCCAATGCAAATCATTAACTAAATGTATCAGCTGTCAGTTTTATCAATTTGGAGAAGTCTAATGAGAAAAATATCTATAAATAGCTTCATTCTTCCTAAGACAAGTTATCTAATTTGGCAAAGTGTGAATTTTATTCACTGATTACAAGAATTGGGAGATGGATCTGGAAATTTTCCAAACCCTTTTATAGATACTATATATATGAAAAGTAAAAACATAATCATCTTTTATGTCAATTGGAAAAGTGATGTCTGATTTGGTGTGTGAAATTGATGGATTCAGAAATACATAAATATTGGTGGAACACTTTACCCCTCAATATATCTGGGCACTTGCCAATGGAGGTTTTGAGAAGCTCACTAGTGCCCTCTGAAGATATTATTTGGTTGCCTGTTTATTGCAAATATTTGGCCAAAGCCCCACTAAGAGCCTCTCCCAAGAGAGAGCAGACAGGACTGAATTAACTGAGCAGAGACGGAAGAGTGTCCCTTCTCATTCATTGCCACTGTCAAGTGAAATATGTGAGCCCTTGGCCTAAGATGCTTTGGACACTAAATTTACTCACAAGTGGCTTTATTAGGATCCAAGTTTTTACAAGCCTGCCTTCTAGAGCTTTTTTGATAGGTGTCACTGCAGCTGCATAACCTGCCTGTCATGTCTGTTCAGGCTTACATGCAGCTCCCATTGTTGCTTCTTGCAATCTCTTTACAAATGTGCCATGGGCACAGGACATATCTGGTGGCCTGTAGACCGATACAAACCAGATTATTTTACAGTTAGCTGCTCTCCATTAAAAGATGCCTTTCAACAATTCCCTATCTCTACATAAAGGAATGCAATGCACATGCTGAGCACCTGAAAGTTGTGTAAATACATTTCCCCAGTAATATCACTGCTCATTCATACACTTTTCTGACTTTGCAGTGCATGCACCACACAAAAAAAATTCTATTGCGATGTAGCAAACAAGCTGTGCGCAAATCAAGGTAATCTGAGGATTACAAGCTACCTATGAATTCATCACCTTTGTTCATATCAGCACACACTTTTTCACAGAGAGGCTGTTTTCATAATTTTACAACTGAGAAGGACACACAGAATTGACACACACTGCTACTTTTTCTCTGCTTCATAGTTTTGAGTGGCAGCACCATAATAAAACCTCTGCTGCACATGATCACACAGATAAACAACAGAAAAATCAGTGTCAGATGCAGCTCAAGTCACAGAAAATTCTGAAATGTACACCTTTGTGTAATATGGTGCAGCCAAACCCCATATTGATTGCGGTATTTGTGTTGTTTGGTTGTTAAGTGGCTTTTCTTTTAGCATTGAATTGACACATTTCTGGTGCTTTTGTCATTTTGTTTTTTCTTTTCATGAGGATGTCACCTTAGCTGGCCTGAACCTGCATGAGATAAATTCCTTCCAGCCTATTTCCCACTCTTCACTGAAGTGAATGCTGATTTTTTTTACCGTTCTCAGTAGGAAGTCCATTGAGCCATCTTTTCATATTATCTCACAGATGTTCTTATATCGTCTGTGGGCTGCTGTGTTGCAACATGGAACTTTAAATTCCTCTGTGCTTCATATCATACATCAATATTGCCTTCTCATCCTGGTTTGTTAAACACTTTAGCAATATTCAAGAAAATTGATAGCTTCTATGAGTCTCCTTTCTCCTTGGATCCAGCTTGTTAAGAACCTTGTGGCCTTCTCCCTACAATTTTGCAGCATTTTAAGTTTCCAGCCTTCTAATTCACAGAATCACAGAATAGTTTGGGTTGTAATGGACCTTCAAAGATCATCTTGTCCAACTGCACAAATTTCATTACGTTTCATCCCAAAAGTCAAAGAATCATAATGTTGGAAAAGAACTTTGAGACCATCAAGTCCAACCCATGACCTATCAGGTCTTGGTTTTGGGAAGAAAATGATTCTAGCAGATCCTTTGGGATTTACTGCTCTCACTGATATCAAAGCTGTCTTTGATTCTCCAGAGAATAGGCTCATCCTGAAGTGTCTGTCCAACACCATGACTGACCACTCTCTGTCTTACCAGACAGTGCTATAAAATTCAAACACATGTCCAGGGTGTTTCTTAAGGACTGAACTACCTTACAGTAGTGATATATTCCCTCCCTCCTTTGTCCTTATGATATTTTTAACGATTTTGCTGGGCTGGTATCTACAGTACTGTATAATAAACTCTCCTTTTCTCTTCCCCATCCCTCCAATGCACTCTCATGACTAAGATCATCTATAGTAAAATCACAACTACATTTGGTGTCCACATACGTACAGCCTATTTAGGTGTGTAAGCACAACCCTTCACACTATTTAGTCCCTGCACAGCTCACTGTCCTTAGCAGGACAGTGTCAGGGACAAATCAATCCATCATTCTTTTAGGAAAATCCCTGTTGTGACTTGTTGCAAAGTGAGAGGGGTTTTGTAGACTGGCTGAAGTGATGTTAAGGTTCAGATGAAAGATAATAGATGCCATGTCCTTGCCCTAGGAAGTACATTGCAGGGCCATTATATCAACATTACATCAACGTTTCTACTGACATAATTATATTAGGCATTGATCTTGCCTACTACATTATCTATCAAGCAGATGGTGAAGTAACACAAATATATCGACACTACCACAACAATTTACTGTGCAAGGCTACTCATGGAACTACACATTCAGGTTATTTAGCACTGTTCAAAACTTTTGGTAGAATGTAAAATTTCTTGGGGGAAAAAAATCAGTCCAATCTAAGGAAAAGGATTTGATCAGGGTTTGGCAAAGCATTAAAATCAAGGTATTAAGAAGGAAACAGTCTGCTTAGCAAAATAATAAGATTCCCAAAATTAATAAGGCAGTTTATTTTTATTTCCTCTGATTTGATAGCTACTGGAAGAAAGAGTATGTTTTGCCTGACAGTATTTTCTATGAGGTAAAACATTTCTTTGCAGGGCATACAAATCCATGAACTTCAATTTTAACTTCTTTAAATGCCTGATACCATTAAGGATATTGCTGGCGTTACGAATGATTAGCAAATATATGTCAGAGTAAGCACAATGATCAGAACCAATACAAAAACAGTCCCAAAACCCAAGATGCAGAAGTAACTAAGGGGGATATTAGTACATTATGCACTGTTGCTAACATTTTGTCTAAAAATTATCCTAGTTGTTAATATGCATCCATTTAACAATTCAGGCTTAACCGTTAGAATCAATATAAACTATCAGTATAGCTGAGATAGATGCAGTATGTCATGGAGTGTAAGACACGGACAAGAAACAGTACCTAATAGCACCAGGTATGGGACATCTGCACTGTTAGATGCAAAGCAAGAGAACTGATCTGCCCTGTGAGTTGGAAGCATCCAAGAAGGGTTCTGTCCAGGACCAGGAAGCACCCTGAATCAATCCCCTTACTGCACCCTTGCTAGCACAGTTCTGCCACACAGAGGCAAAAATTATCTCCTGTGCTGTACGCTTTGCTGTCTAAGGCACAGTTTTGTTCAAAGTTCTTTCTGCTGGAAAGATGTGTAACATTAATGCAGCTTTCTTTCCATGTCATATACTACTGTCTTCTCTCTCACTACACAGGATGAAGTTTGCCCCCCTCACATTTTACTGTGATATGTATCTAACTACAACCTAGTCCTAGAGTAGCATGGCAGATATTCAGATACACTATTTAATACCAGTCTAGTGTTTGATCTATAAATCCACGACAATAGTGCTGCATGAATGCTGCTTTGGAAGAAGAGAGCTTTTCTGACTTACTGTTTGCTTTCACATCTTTCAATAATTTTCTTACACAGTATAGAGAGGAAACTTGAAATGCTCACATTATATGGAATAATTTTGCTACTTTCTTGTTTTTTACAAGAAGACTCAACTGAATCTTCTGTGCTATGGCTGCCACCGGAGGCTTTTACTGTATTTGCTGTAATCTTGTCTGGAAGACTGTATTTGCAGAACCAGAAAAAACAAATCCTATAGAATAAATTATGCATCCAGTCTGTGAAACTGCCCAACCTAAGAAATGGCAAGATATTGCTAAACTCATGGACTTGAGTAAAGTTGCCCTGACATTTCCCCTTTGCATTGTCATATTTTCCAAATGACGAAAACATCTTGGATTTAAAGCAAGAGGTATTCTGCTTTTCAGAGGTGCATTCTTTGCACCAATAAATCATCTGTTAGTTGCATATGCCCTCCTGATAGAAGAAAAAGAGCACAAACTGAATGTTACATTGCAAGACAGGTACAGTTTAGACTTCTTTCCTACACCTTTAAAGCTTTTTACTTGACTATTCATTAAGCACAGAAGTAATTCAGCTACACTTACTGTGGGAGTTAAAGAACAGGCAACAGTTTCCGGACAAGTGGAACCTGTCTCCTTTGACCACCTAGGGTAGGCCATACCATTACTCACAGTGGAGCAGGAAACATTAAAAATGACTGTAACTATGGCATTTGACCAGCTTTCCAACCAGAAATCTAAGAAACTTCACACTCAGGTCATAATTTTCCTATGGCTTCAAAATGACTTGCTGAATGCAAAGCTTTTAAATTGAGTGGAAAAAGGGGTTGGTTTTGACATCTCAAAATGCCCTGTAAAGGTACCGCTGATTGGAACATTGACTCTTAGAGGACTTCTACAAAAACTCAATTTCTGTCAGTATTCTGAAAAGTGCAACCTTTTCTCTCCCTGTAACGAGCCACATCTACATTAGCAGTACAAACTGATAAAAGTGAATATTGGTCCTACATGCTTGTCAGCTTCCAAGAGACATGTAGCATACAGGAGTCTCCACTGGGTAGTCCTGAAAACAGAAGCTTTATGGTTTAGCTCTAAAGCTATAAAGCTCTGGAGGACATACTTACCCTTGCCCCTAGTATTTTACTACTTCAAAGGCCATCTCTCATCTAGCTATTTTAATCTCCATCACTGAAGTTTACCTGTTTTGATTTACATCTGCTCTTTTTATTTTCAACTGCATTTTACAGTTACAAAATGGCATACACAGCACACCAAGATTATACAACCAACTACACTTGTCTCTATACAGTGCATAAGTTTTGATTTTTGAATCTGACTTTAGTTAAGAATTTTGAAATTAGCATGAAGGTCTCAGTAACCTCTTACTGTAATGTGCTCCAGGTCATCAGAGTTGCAATCACAGAGCTGCAACTACAGGCTTAGTGATTGGAATTACCTGTTATTAGCTATGTGTCAGGAGTGAAGCCATTAGAAGTGACCAAACTTTCAAATCAGTGATGAAATGACTATTTGAAAATGTGTTTACACCTTACAAATGTTTGCTTCTGTGGAAGAAGCAAATGAATGTGAGTGATCTGTCACACGATGCATTTCACTTACCTCCAATGCTCAGTCTAAGCTGTTTCAAAAAGGAGATGACACTTACATGTGACCTCATAGAATAACTTTATGAAGTTCCATGTGACTTTCTTATGCAACATGAGAGATCTACTTGCAACAGACAAAATCAAAAGGAACTGAGAAGTCAGTTAGTTTCTACAAGCATAAAAGCAATCAGACTCATGAACTGAATTAGGCAACCAAATTATAATTCAGTGTATTTTTCCAGACTACAATCTCTTCATATCTTTTGCAACCTACCCCTAACAGTGAAACAAAGAATTGAGTACACAGAGATCTTCCAGATCAGCGAAGCCTTGTGAGTGTTGTGCTGGCAGGGAGCACAGTCCAAGCAGCAGCCTGGCAGGTTGTTTCACAGCACATTGTGGCATAGGCGAGATGAACACTGCAGCAGTAGAGCAACGGGAAAGGAAGAGTGGCAGCTCACAAAAGGATGGGTGACAGAAAAAAACCCACAAGTGAATCTTCCATGAAGAGTTATTTTTAGCTGGCAATACTTGCATATATTGCCATATGCCCTTCCAGTATATCATGACTGTACTCATCACAGGGCTGGCCCACAGCAAGACAGCAACTGGTGACCAAGACCAACCTCTGCAGGCACCAGTACATGTCCAGAAAAACAGCTTTTTCCCCCCAGCATTTACATTTTTACTGGTCTTTCACTTTTTAATTGACACTAGAGATCAGAATGGAAAGCAGGACATTTTTCTCCTCCTCATTCTTCCCGTCAGCACGCTTATGCCAGCATGAATGTCTGTCTGGTCACAGGGTAAACCCAGCTGGTCTATCTGAGAGAAAATAGAGAAAGAAACATGCAGGGTGGCTGTGTGGGCACATGGGGACTTACATTAGCACCAGGTAAGATGGGGAGTGTGGGAAGGTGGGCAAGATCATGACCTTCACCAGCTCTGACAATTTATGTGCACCTTCAAATTATTTTTTGCATTTAAAATATGCTGCAATGTTTAAAGTTTGCAGGCTTGAACAACATGCTCATTTGAGCTTGATGGAAATTGGCTGGAGGCAGCCTGCAGCAGCATCATCTAACACCTGCTATCCTGCCAGCACTCACCAGTTTCTGAGCTGGAACAAGTGAGCATTGTTTCATGAGAATCCAATATGTCCATGTTTGTTTACAGTCCTCATTAGGAGAAGGAATTGTTAATCCGCCACTAAAAGTGACTACTTGATCAGGAACAAATACTTGCAGAGCCATTGGCACCTGCCCACCAAACACAGAATGCTGAGCTCACAGCACAGGTAGACTGTAAACAGCCATACGAGCACTACAGCTTTTATTAAATTCATTTGGAAGTGGCCATCTTCCTGTATAATTAGCAACATTTTATCATAACAAATGCAACCAAAATGTTCAAAAGCTGCCTTTCAATAATGTCTGCTGGCCTAATTGCATCTATGCCAGAGGCTTAGGGCTCTGCTAGTTTATCTGTGTGAGGTAAACACTGTAAAATGTATTTGCAAGTGATGAATGGTAACTGCATGAGTGTGCAGCTGCAGACCAACCTTTGGCCTCCTTAGGGTTTCTCTCTTCAAAGTGAGGCTAACGTAAGCCACTTAGGCTAACCTGAGTGAGACTTCAAAAGCAAAGCTCCAGTCTGTACTGATATTTGTCCTACCCCAGTACTTCCCATATTCCTGTAAGAAAAATATTACTGTGTAATATTACTACCTTTATATAACTTCACTCAAATTAATTCCAATGCAGATTCACCAAAAGTTTTCACTGTTTTAAGACCAAGTAAAGAAATAAGGTTCTACTCATAGTGTCATTGTCTTCACTATTATTTTTTTTCAAAATGGCTGGTAATTATCCTCAAGGAACACTTCCTGGTATTAACAGTATGTGAAAACATGTAAACCAGTGGTTTTGAAATGCAGTAGTTACCTTGCAAAGTCACACCCTTATTATTTCACTGTAACCCATCTGTGTAGTTATGCCAAAAATAAAAGTGTATGTACAGGAGATGGCATGAGACAGCTGGGATGGAATGTTATTTTGAGCTATTTCCTCACACAAAATAGCATATTCTTACAGGGTATCTGCAAGGTGTGGGGAAAGTTTTAATGGACAAACATTATTATCCCCCAAATCCTGTGATTCTGGGAAGTAAACAAGGCTATGGAAAGTACTCTTTTTTTTGGCAAATATGTGAAAGAGAGGTGCTAAAGAACAAGCTCTGCAGAAGGCTTTTCATCAGGGAGAATAAAGGCATAATCATTGCTGCAAAGCATTTTGGACATGACTGCACAAATTTTAGTTCTTGGGTCAACAGAAAAAAATACAAAGGAAAAATAAGCGAAAAACTGAATGTTTCTATTGTTGCTGCTGTTTCCCTAGTTTATGTAAAGGACATTTCCAAGTCCCTTGTAATAACAAAAATAGCTGAAATGAATTCTCCATTTACCAAGTCACTTGCTGTTAGTATTTACAAAGCAGTGATCATAAATGACAGACAAATCCAAAGCCTTTAAACATAATGAGTAATGTCTGAAGCCCACAGGTTAAAAGATTGGGAGGTAACAATATGAACCATACATAAATGTTACACAGGTCTGACCACGTAATCAGTTTTTTAATACTGGATGGTTAAATCTTTGCCATTGTTTTTTTGTTTCTTTTGTTCTGTTTTTTTCCCCCCTTTTTTGGTGTGTGTTCTGCTTTGTTTGTTGTAGTTTCTATTTTTTATTCCCTGGAATGTAATCCTTAGCTGCCCAGGCAAACAAGTAAGATGAGGTGCTTTACTCCCATCCTTTGTGTTGCAAATCTGTTATAGAACAGAATCTTCTGGAATAGAGATAGGCACAGGCAATTTTTGCCCTTAAGTCTCGCAGTATCTCTGTGCATGTGGAACAATACAGTACCTCCAGCAATAGTCACCAAGTCCTTGGTGGGAAGTTGGAGAGGATTATTCTGGGCAGCTATCTTGTCTCCCTAAAACATTCTTTTTCCTTCAAAAAGGCCTGTCTTGGGAAACAAGTGGGCTGACAAATCAGGTCAGTACATGCTTAGGTCAAACAAAAAGCAAGTTCTTCCTCAAAACTCAACGGTTTCTGATTTTGAGTTCAGACACCCCCACACTTCTGCACTGAACTCCATTTCCACCCTGAGTGGTATTTACCAACATTACTCTGGAACCCCCTTATCTAGCATAGTCTTCCGTATTTCGCATGGGCTTCTGTTTGCACGTGTTGCCAGCTTAGAAGGTGCTTTGTTCATATCATTCTGCTGTACAAACACCAAGACGTTTGTCTTCTGTAGTGAGGCAATGAGGCAGAATCACACCGCAAACAAAAGCCCTCTTCTTCATGCTGGCATCTCCCAGTTCACCTGTCTCAAACTTGTTCCCCTTGGCTCACATTTCTCAGTGCCAGTCAGTTCTCCAGGCTTATCCGTGGTGCCTTGAGGCAGCAGTTTAACTCAGCATGGCTTCCAAGCTCCCAGCTCCCACTGCACTTACGCAGACTGTGCCTCTTGTTAACACCAGTGACTGTGCAGTAAGACAGCTCAGGCAGCCCCTCCAGCTTGAATGCTGGATCAATCACCTGAATGCATGGACAAGGAAGGGGATGGACAGGAAACATGAAACACAGCTACCCAAATTCAACAGTTGTCAGCTGCCATGAAGGAACGCTCTGTATAAAAACACAGCTTTTACAAAGAAAACAAAAGAAAAAATATAATGTATCCAGCAGGATTCCAAATTACTTATTTGAAACTCTGAGTCAAACCAGGCAATAGAAACATGGGACTTGGAATTAAACTGGCTAAAGCTCCCTGGAAACTACACCTGCCATTTGCATATGCTTCTTTGAGAACTGCAATCCTGACAGCTTTTTCAAATCTCTTAAAATAAATGTATATTAAATTTGAACTTCTTGGCGAGGAAGGGATTTTTGGTGACTTGCAGGAAATGTAACTTGTTCTTACTCAGTAAGGGCTAACCCTAAAATAAAATAAATACTAAATCCTAGAATAAAAGAGAAATGGTTTATAAAAGATGCAGAAGAGATTGGGCATGCAGAAGAATGGTACTTTCCACAAAATTTAATGGACTTTCCACACTACAGTGAGTCACTAAACACATGACCATTTATTATCCCAAAAAGGGAACAGTGCAGTACATCAAAAGTCTTAAATGCAAGCAAGAAGCTCTCAGTCACCCCATAATTTAGGTCTGTGAATTTACAAATTGTAAACATTGGTCCAAAGAGATGCTGTGAATTCCTCAGGTTTCTAATATGATGGTGGACATGTTAATTTACACTCAAGTCTGCACATCAAATACTCAAGCTACTAATGCATTAAAAAGACAGTGTGAAAATAAATACCTTATTAGCCTGCAAAAGATTATCAAGATGTGCCATAAAATATATTAGACTTCAATATTCAGTTATTTTTCCTCTTAAATCCCTCTTTATTCAAACAAGATGTTATGGCCAAAAAAGAATGCTTCCAATTTAAAAAAAATAGTATTTAGTGTCAAATTTTTAGTTTTTTGACCTTTGGTGAGAAAATATGCTTTGAAACAACACAGATACAGCAAACCCTAGCTCTGTAAAAAAAAAAAAAAAAAAATCTAGGGTTCAGCTGGCTTTTAACCTCTTCTACTGTTGTCGGTAGTCCAGAACAGCAATGTTCTGCTAACAGGAACCCTCTGTCCTCAAGCCTAGCTTTTAGTCATGGTCAGGTTATCCTAACCTGATCTCATGTTTCCATTTTCCTTCAGTTTCAAGTGAATCACTTTGTTCTTCAGATGTATGCATACAGACAAAAGCATCCTCTCGCTTCCGAACCTCTCCATATTCACTGCCAGGTTTACCCATTTCCTTGGCAACAAAATTACTTCAGACCAAGTTATTGTTACATTTGTTTTAGGCATCTGTCTGCAAATGTATTTTCTTCATTTGTGTGGTTCAACCAGAACCGTTTACAATAGTCTACTTTCTTTTAAAGCTGATTATACTTAGCAAAGCAGATAAAAAATTCAAGTCTTTGAAGACTTGTGGAAAGCTGTCAAGGCATATCTAGGCTGCTGCTTGTAGCCCTGCATGTGGACCCTTCTCAGTAAGGTGGAACTAAGAAAGCAATCATTAATGCTACTTGTCCTGTCCACTACAACTGTGATCCTTCTAACAATAGGCCTAAATAAACTGTTCATACGTTATAACAACTTACCTCATGATAAGGCTTTCAACTTAACAAAATGTTTCAGCCTTCCCCATCACCCACATTAGTCTCCCTGTCCTAAATTAGGTGGCCTATAATACTAGCAATAGATTACTTTATAATTTTGAATTTGCATAATGGTAATTTCCTTTTTACCTAGCTTTTTTTTTCTTTCTGTTTGTTTCTTTGGTGTTTTAAGAATTTCTTTGGTGGTTCTTTTTAATTTTTTAAAAATTTACAGTGTATAAGTATATAGCGAGCTTCAGAATCAATGATCTCTGATTTTTTTCAGTCTTGTGAGGAAAACTTACTTTAATGGCTACACAAGAAAATTAGTGTATATGTATCTTGAGCTACAAATACAAAAGTATAGTACAAAACCACACAACTTAAAAGCAAAACTATGTCAATATTGCGCATGAATCTAATAGCAGGAGGCCTGAATTACATCAAATGCCTCTGGTGACTGTAAATACGTAAACACAACACAGTTTATTTTGGATACAGAACAGAAAACAGGAAATAATACAACCGGCCCACTCATCTGCAGATGCTAATTTCAGGAGAGGATCTCTCGTGTGGAAATTTACCGGCTGCTATATTTCAGTAGATTTCTAATGTAAACTGCAACAACTTTGGAGTTGAATTTTATTGTAGTGTAGAGTGGACTCCAACAGACTCAGCTTATTAACATATCTACCTTGATGACCACAGTACAACTTACATTTTGTCTTGTGCTGCAGAAACTCTCCAGGAGTTGTGTGAGTTGTGTGAGGGATCTAGGGCACGGGAAGTCCTGAACTCTTACTCTGCAGCACTTGGAATAAAATATCAGTTCACGGGGTCAGATAATTACTTAACAACCAGAAGTCTGTGATTCAAAAAAAACAGTATCAAAAATTCAGTCTCCCACCCGAGAGTCACTAGTAGCACCAGGAGCTGCGATCTACGCGGAGCGGGGCGCTGTCAGCTCCGGGCCTGGGCTGTTTGCCGGTGTCTCTCGGCGGTGCCGGTACCCGCGCAGTGAGGGCAGTGGCGGGGGCGGCCCGGCGTTCCCCGTTTCCCGCTCGCGGTTCCCCGTTCCCAGGGGGACGAGGCTCACCGGGTCCCGGTGTCTCTCGGCGGTGCCGGTACCCGTGCAGTGAGGGCAATGGCGGGGGCGGGCCGGCGTTCCCCGTTCCCGACGGGACAGGGCTCACCCGCTCCCTGCAGTGCCCGGGAAGGCCCAGCGGGACCGCCGCGTGCCGACAGCGCGCCCTGCCGGTCGCGCCCCGCTGCGGAGCGGGAGCAGCTCTCATTGGCACCGCCCCGGTGGGCGGGGCTCCGCCGGAGCCTCGCGCGCTCCTATTGGGCGAGCCCCGGGAAGGGGCGGTGCCACCTCCTCACGTGAGCTGGGGCCTCGCGCTCTCCTGCCCAATGGCGCCCCCTGGCGGTCGGCGGCCCCGCGGTCTCGCCACGCCGGCATGGAGGGGAGCGGCGGCAGCGGCGGGGCGGATCCGGGCCCGGCCACGGTCCCGGGCGGGGAGGGCGAGGGCTGCGAGGGGCTGTGGGAGCTGCCGGTGGAGTGCTGCGAGAGGCGGCCCGTGTGCGGGCGCTGCAGGTGACACGGGCGTGGGGCCGCGGAGGTGCCGCGGGGCCGGTGGGTCCCGCCCCGCTCGCCCTGAGGCGGCGCTGAGGCCGCGGGCGGGCGCGGGTCGGTGGCTCGGCAGGGACTGAGTCTCCCTCAGGGACACCCGCACAGAGCGGGTCGGTGTGAGCTGGGTCTCGCTCGCCCTGTGCGCCCTCCAACGCCTATGGCATCGCACAGTCACGGAGCGGGTCAGGCTGGGAGGGACCGCACGGAGTCATCTGGTCCAGCCTCCCTGCTCAAGCAGAGCCATCCCAAAGCACGCGGCAAAGGATTGCATCCAGAGGGTTCTTGGGTATCCCCAGTGACGGAGACTCAGCAACCTCTCTGGACAATCTGTTGCAGACACAGTAGAGATGTTCTTCCTCATGTTCAGGTGGAACTTCGTGTGCATCAGTTTCTGCTTGTTTCCTCTGAGGCCATCATGTCGTGAAGGAAGGTACACACTTCTTGTGTAGCAATAACATGACATAAATTAACTCTGTTGTCCAAGAAGTTGGTAAATGTGGTGGGGAATACCTAGAGGCTCAACACAGAGGGGGTGCTACACCTTTTCTCTGTATGCTCCCCTTTGAAAAGCAAAGGGGAAGCAATGTGTCCCCTCAGTACCATGCAGCAAGGCACATGAGGCTCAGTACGTCTGGGCAGTCTTTGGTGCTTTGTCAAAAGAACATGAGAAACTAGCCTTACCTAATAGCTTTACAGCTAATTTTGAAATCCATTCAAGCACTGGTTAATACAGCTTGTGAATTCAGGTGTCTTTTTGAAGCAGGCAGTGACTTATGGTCTTACAAAAATACCTCACAACCTGATTTTATGCTTATGTATGTATGTATGTATGTATGTATGTACTTTTAGTAAAGCGAGTGCAAGTTCCTGAACTGAAATGCTTGTGCATAACTGCCAGGGAAAAAAAACTTCTCTGCACCTATACTGATTCATCTGTTCCTGGTAATTGGTGAAATAAGTGGAAAGGCATGTAGTTTTGCTAACAGTGTACTTGCAGTCTCTTTCAAGTGTCAGAGTTCAGAAGCTTATTGCTGGTGAGTTTCCTGTATGTAAGTTGTAATAAATAATATGTATTGTGCAAGTCATAGAATTTGTAAGTGTTCACTGTTAGAAAAAGTAGTCATAAGCAACAGTTGATGCTCAGAGATGAAAACCAAGAAAGTGAGTGAGATAGCCTTTTGCTGCCCTCTTTTTCTCCAGTGCCATTTAGCTCGAAGAACTTCTTGAGCTGGATGTGGTTCTGTATCTAATATCCCCCAGTAAATATAGGGGGTTTTTTTTAATGTGAATTTCTCCAGTCCCCCTTGAACTCATGTAAATTCCACGTAGCAGCAACATCTGCCTAACAAGGACACACCACAGGCCTACAAACCACAGTGGGGAGGAATTACCTTTTAGTGTATTTTGACTGTGGTGTCCACTTTTCTCCCTTGCACATAGTATTGGAGGTATGAGCAAGCCAGCTGGAGATTTTTACCTTGGGTGATGCATTTCTGTTTATAAGGGTCCTTCCTCATCCTATAGCTGCTTAGTTTCCTAGTAGCCTTTTGGGAACTCTTGTGGAAAGCCAAAGTTGATTTTTGTCAACTACAGCACTCTCACCCCTCTATTTATTGACTCTTTCAGAGATCTTAAGTGGTTCTGAAAAGTAGGGTTTCCTTTTCCTAAAGCCATGCCAATTCTTTTCATATAAACCATGTATTTTTGTAAGGTTCTGCTAACAATATTTTTATTTGTAGTTTCTGTTCACATTAGCAGTCTGTTGATTTTTTTTTTTTTTTGGTAGTAGTTGCTTACTGCTCAGCATTTCTAGTCCTTACATGCCAAGGAATTGGCTGAGTGAGAGTTAACCCAGTGTCATCCCTTACTGTACTTTTAAATGTTGAGTTCTTTTAAAATGCCTGTAGAGTACTTCCTGCAGTACTCTACAGGCATTTTAAAAGAACTCAACATTTACAGGTCGTTATTGTTATTTTATTAGTGTGTTTCGCAATATCTACTTCAGGTCCTTAAATTATGATCAGATTCTCTGATGAGTCACATACAAAAATGATTTCCAGAATAGGTATCTCTCTGGTTTCTTTCATAGTAAACATGATGCAAAATATTTGTCCAGCTCCTCATTACCATGTAGAGTATTAAAACACCAGCTTCCTAAAGAGCTGTGGATGAATTACATCTCCTTGTGAGGAGCATGGGAACAATGAGCACAGACACTGAAAGAAATGTAGGGGCAGAGAAACCAAGGAGGATGTAAAGACCACAGAGCTACTTTTTAAGAAAAAAGGATTTTTTAATTTTTTTTTTTTGTGGTGGTGACAATGCAAGACTAAATTGTACATTCAGTGTATTTTTGCACTGTATCTCCTCCATGCTATTCTTCAGGATTATAGCTAAATTATGCTTTTCATTAATCATGACTTTCTGTGGCATGACTTGAAGTGGGTAACACTGTAACTTAGCGTGCCTCGTGGGAAGTGATATTACCCTTAATAGTATCATGTTGGTTGGGGCCAGGTATATTTAATTGACTTCCTCAATTTTCTGAACTCTAGATTTTTATTCTAGGTTCCTTAATGAATGTGATTTAGGTCTGAATTCAGTACAAAAGCATGGAAGAATGGGTTCTCTTTAGCATCATCTGGTGATTCCTCAGGGGAACTGATTTCAGGTTCTGATTTTTTTTAGAAATGGCAAGACAGCTGATTGACAACTTGCTAACAAGTGCTCAGTCAGTCAAGATGTGAAACAGAAATGTGGGAGTAAGGTAGATAAGTTTTCATTTTGGATAATGTGAATGTCACTTGAGTGTCCTGAAGGAACAGGATGTTTCTAAGTGTTATGTGTTTGAGACTTTGTATTGTCTGTGGTAGTGGTGGGGAAAATACTAGCATTTGCAAGAGCTTATGGGGGAGAATTTGAATAAAATAATGTAATACAGTTTTACATTTTGAAGGTGTTGTGTAGAAGCCAGTTAAAAAAAAAAAGTTTAAAATGACCCTGTGTATGATTGGTGTTTGAGATGGCAAGCAGCTGATGCAAATGAGGTATGTGCATCATACAGTTCTATTCTTGAGGAAAGAATTTAATACATAGTCTGTCTGCCAAAACCAAAAGGTTAGTGGTGATAAACTTTGAATGAATAACTTCTTAAGGCTTTCATAGCTAACTTAAGTATTCTACTTGCTTTCAGAAGCTAAAGCCCCACACCCAAACATTTAAATAGGAGAATAGGCTTAATATAATTTCCAAGTTGCTATTAGCTTGAAAAAACAAATGAGCAGGCCCCACAACTGAAGTAATGTAGGACAACGATTTGATTTTGTGGTGTGACACTGACAGTAATTTAACATTTTGAAATTGTGAACTTCTCTGGGTCAGATTTCATTGTTTTCTAGATACATGGTGTTCTATTGGGGAAAAAGCCTTTTGTTAGTACAAGAGTCATGAATTGACTTCTTGCCACAAATCTTGACTATACATATGGAAAATTCCATTGTTATAGGAGAATTTCTGGGTAATATTTTCAGGAGAAATTATGACTTTAAACTGTGAATATTATTTATCATCTCTGGACATTCCTAGGTGTCATGTAGGCCATCACAAATACCCACTGGTAACAGTCCTCTATATTTGCAGGACAAGTTTCTGTTGTAAAGTTGGGTTAACAGCAACTGGTATTTTCTCAGTTCTGCTATTATATATAGTTAACAGCAACTGGTATTTTCTCAGTTCTGCTATTATATGTGCTGTGTTGTTGTATGTATTTCAAGGGTGGGGGCAAGAAAAGGAGGAACATTAATCCTTTAATATAAATACTCCCTTTGCCTATATCTAAAATAATTACAGTGAATTTAAGTGCTGTGAGGGCTCTTGATAGCATTGATAATTCAATGATGTCTTGTGATGACATGGTGCTGCTTCATATTTTGAGGAAAAATGTAATGTTCTTACATAAGTGTCACATATTTGTTAATAATTCTGTTATGTCATACAAAGGCTGAGTCTGAAGAAGCAATTTGGGGTTTCTTCAGCACAATAAATGTATGCATTTGCTTTATAGCACACTGTTATGGTATTTAGTTGCAAACATGAATTTTTAAAGTTTGAGTAGCAGTCGCAGAAAGTGAAATAAGCATGCATTAAGTGTTTTAGCAATGGCTGCTGCAAGAAAATAGTTTCATAGCCTTTTATTACTTGTACTTCGGGATGATTTTTTCCAGTTGGCATGTTTTTGTTATTGCTGTGTGGAGATGAATACCCGCTTCCTATGAGGACGTAATTGTCAATTACCACCCTCACAGTCTCACATACTCAGCTGGGGCTGTAGCCTAGTCACTCTGTCATGTCACCATTGCTTACATCACAGAATTTTACATACAGAATGGGTGAGGTTGGCAGGGACCTCTTGAGATCATCTTGGGTCCAGACCCCTGCTGAAGCAGGATCAGCTAAACCAGGTTGCCCAGGATTGTGTCCAGCTGGGTTTTGAATATCTCCAAGGACGGAGACTCCACAACCACTCTGGGAATTTCTTCCAGTGTTTGACTCCATCTGTGTTCAGATGGAGTTGCATAGTTTACGTGTGTGTTTTGTCTCTTGCCCTGATAGTAGGTGCTGTTGAGAAGAGCCTGGCTTCATCTTCATTCCCTCCCATCAGTCATTTATACACAGGGATAACGTCCTCCTTAGCCTTCTCTTTTCTGGGACAGAGAGTCCAATTTCTCAGCCTCTTCTTGTACAAAAACCGCCAGTCCCTTAGTCATCTTTAGCTGTGTGTTGGACCTACTCCAATAAGCTTGTTATGTTCTGGGAAGCCCAGATCTGACCCAACACTCCAGACATGTCCTTAGTAATGCTGAGTAGAGAGGAAGGATCACATCTCTTGACCTCCAGGCAGCAGTGGATACAGCCCAGTTTGCTATTGATGGCACTTGTATCAAGGGCAAGGACAGTTTGCTGGCTCATGATTAGCCTCTCTGCCAGTTTCTTCCCAACAGAGCTGTTTTCCAGCTCTTTGGTTCCAAAGGGTGTATTGGTGCCTCGGGCTGTTCTTCTTTTTGTGCAGGGCTTTGCATTTACCTGTGTTGAAATTTCATGAGGTTCCTTCTAGCCCATTTTTGCAGTCTGTAGAGGTCTGTCCTGCCAGAGGCCAATATCCCCAGATAGGGTTCTTCTAGATGTGCACTGTCCATCCTAAGTTACCAGAATGGAGTGCATGGGTTGAACCCAGCTAAAACCATTGCTCTTTTTGAAGTTCATTTTGTGTTTGCTCAGCTTTTGCATTATGCTAAGCCATGTAAATACTTCTTCCGTGCTGGTCTGGCTGTGTCAGAAAGATAATTGTCTCTATTGATTTTCTTGGGGTCAGGAAGATAATTATCTCTATTGATTTGCTTGGTGGAGGCCATTTGCACAAACATTTGATCCACAGAGAAGTTTATCTGAAGCAAAGGCCACCCTCCAGTCCCTTTGTGTTGAAATAAGTCCAGCTTCCTTTGTGATAGCCAGGGTGTCTTCCTACGTTTTTTTCTGAACTTTTTCTTGAAAGGGTTCTTTTATCATCAGTCACACCTTTGGCCACACTGCCATGTACTAGCCACTCCTATCAGCTGTGAGCTTTTCTAAGGGCATGCTCTGTCCCAGCATACAGGTCAATGATGAAGAGGTTAAATGGTGTTAGCCCAGTATCAATGTCTGGAGTACTCCACTAGCAGCTTGTCTCCAGCTGGACTTTATCCCACTGGTCATGCCCACAGCACGTGGCTTTTGAGCCAGTTCTTTTCACTGTCAGTTTATCCAGGTGGTACTCTATCAGCTTGTCTAGGAGGGTGAGACACTGTCAGAAGAATTTTCAAAGCTGAGGTGAACAACATCTACTGCTTTCCTCTCCTCCTCACTGCAGAGGGCCATCAAGTTGATTAAATGGGATTTTCCCTTTGTAGATCCGTCTGATTACTCTCAATATCCTTTTTTCTTTTGTTTGTTTAGAAATGGTTTCCATGAGGATTTTCTCTACTGTCTTCCCAGGGGTTGATGTAAGGTTGACTGACCTGTATTTTCCTGGACCTTCTTACAGAGAGGAGTGACATTTGCTTTCTTTCAGACTTCAGCAACCTCTCTTGTTATCTGGAGATCATCAAAACTGTCCTTGTAATAGCGTCAACCAGCTCCATTAACATCCAGGAATACTCCAAGAAGGATCCACTGCATGGCAAGGCTGAGCAATGGCGGCAGCACCGCTGTGATTCCCCTGCAGCTCATGGTGAAGACCACTGTGAGGCAGGCTGTCCACCCACAGCCCATGGAGATCTGTGGTGGAGCAGAGCTCCATCTGCAGCTCTTGGAGAGCCCCACACCAGAGCAGGTGGATGCCCAAAGGAGGCCGTGGTCCTGTGGGAAGCATGGCTGGAGTGGACTCCTGGTAGGATCTGTGGACCTGTAGGGCAAAGAACCTGCATGGGAGCAGGTTTGTTGGCAGGACTTGAGACCCTGTGGAAGGGACCCACACTGGTGCTAGTTCATGAAAAACTGTAGGCAGGGGAAGGAGTCATGTTGGAGACGTTCATGGAGGACTGTCTCCTGTGGGAAGGGACCCTGGATCAGGGGAAGACTGTGAAGAGTCCTCCCCTTGCAGAGAAAGGGAGTATAGAGACAGTGTGTGATGAAGTGACACCACTGTTGAGGGTAGAGAAGCTGGGAGTGAAGTTGATCTGGGAAGAAAGGAGGGGTGGGGGAAGATGTCTTTAGGATTTGTGTTTCATTCTTGTTATCCTACTCTGAATAATAATAAACCCACTTCCCTAAGTTGAGTCTTCACCTGCTGTGGTAGTTGATGAGTAATTTCTCCCTGTACTTGTCTCATCCCATGAGCTTTTCATTATATTTTCTCCCCCTGTTAAACTGAGGAGGGAAGTGCTAAAGGCTTTGGTGAACATGTGGCACCTATCCAGGGTCAACCCACCACTGATAGTAAAGAGATAATGGTGAATATGAGATCTGTCAGAAGAGCTCAAGTAGCTGGTAATAAAATTTTGTTCTGAGATGAAGGCAGAAACTGCTAGAGATAGTAATTTTTGTAAGCATGAATCTGGCTTTCCAGTTCTTAATCACAGTTCAAGGTTACGTTATGGAGATGCTACATAGGGTAGTTTATGTGGCTATCTCTAGAGTGTCGGCAGCATCAGTGTTTGCTGAGAAAGATACTTTGGTAAGTGGTAGTATTTTGTGGGTATGTCTAACAGAGCATGTGTGAAAAGTGATTATGTTGATTAAATTAAGTCTTATATTTGCTTTTAGATTTTTTGTAGAAGGACTTTGTAAGTGGCACAACTTCAGTTGAGGCCTGGGAAGAGGGAATTGCCTAGAAGGGAGGAACTGGAGAGAGGAACTGGGTTTTTTAAAGGAATTGTTTTCAGCTGTTGCTTCTAATAGGTGAGTGAGTAAATTGTTCTGTGTGTTCCAGTGTAGCTGAAGGAATCAGAAATTACTTATCTCTTAATAGATTTTTGGCCTATGGAATTGAATTTTCTTTCTTGTAACTTTTTCATTTATTACTTTTCAAAAAATATGGTGCCTTTGAAATTCCATTGTATGCTTGTGTTGACCCAGTAATTGCTTGCATAGGTTTTCCAAAGTGTTGTCCAGACCTGGGGACATAATAACTGGTATGAGGCTTTTGTAAGCTAATTTTAACACAGAAAAGCCTGATAAAATATTTGAGGCCTTCTCACCTATAGGTTGTATTTCTTAAAAAAATAGCTAGAAGTATTTTTCAAAGATTTATCTCCTTACCATGAATGTATTGTGTTTGTTCCCAGCATTCAGTGAGTTTTACATAAACAGGGAATTCATTAGGGTAGACATGCAGATATATTTTTGTTTCTGTAAGTGTTGGTATATAGGCAGCTGAGAATGTAAGAGAGACCTGGGTGCCAGTCAGGTGTCTGACCCTTTTCCAGGGCTTTGTCAGCCCTATAGCCGAAGTGAATCTGAAGAAGAGCTCTGTTGCCATGCTCATATTTTTTTGTTACTTGATGTATGCTTTCTTAGCCAGCTTGGGGAAATGTGTGTTTGCGTTGAAAGATCTGGAGCAGTGCACTTAGAAAGCTAGAAGGTGAGTTCTTAAGCAAGTAAGTTCTTAAGCAAGAAGTTGCTAGTGCCCTCTTGTCCCCAGTCTTGGAGTTGGTAATACTTCACTGGCCAGCAGAGAATCTAGCCACAAGACCACAGAACAAATTATTGGTTTGAGTTTTATGCTTGAGCACGTTAAGAGAAGAACATTTCTGAATGGTTTTACAGCAGATTGCAGATTATTTTATCTATAAGTGCCTATTTTTCTGCAACAGCAGAAAGTTATTTTACAAACTGAAAATTTATTTCAGCATTAAGTGGTTATGTTGATTTTCTTTCCACTGGAGAAGCAGAGATATTTATGCTGTAATATGTCAGCTCTTCTGAAGAGGCTAAGGAATTTGAATAGGACTGGGGGTGTGATTAGCAGAAGTATACAAACCGAAAATTTCTTCCATTCAAGAGTTACCCTTTTTGCTTGATAGGCATAAATGTCTTTTAAGTTTTTTATTTATTTTCAATAGAAGATGCTCAAGGAGATTTGAGGAATGTTAAGAGGGGGTCTTGAACTTGTGCACTTGGTAGTAAAAATGATGCAGAATTTACCAACTACAAATTAAGATGTAACTTGTTTGAAGTTGATCAACTACGATATTTGTAATCTGTACCACATTTCAAGAATAGCTAAAGGTAAGTGGAAAAATTATCAAGCATTAGATTAGAAGTTCAGTGCCTTTTGTAATCTTAACATGCTTCTGGTAATGTCGCTTTAAATGATTGTAGTTTGCTCACTAAATTCTGTATCTTCTTTTGGCTAGAATTATAAATATCAAGCTAAACATTGGGGTTTATTTCTTATGTGTTTAGCAGTTACTGTATGTGCAGTAGTTTCTCATGCTGATGTTTCTTTGGTGTGTATTACCAATACTGAGTGATGTCAGAGCTGTTAGTGAATTAAAGATTTTGTGACTTTGCTGTTACTTATTTCTGCTGTACTAAATTTCAAAGGCATTTATTAATTTTGTACTGTATTGTGATCAGATTAATGAGTAGAGACCTTTTTAGGCTGCCGGTTTTGTGCCTCAGCTGGCTTGGTTAGCATACTTTTTGATCTGTTGGTGTTAAAAAAGGAAAAAGAATATATCAGGCTGGCCACATATGGTCTGAGGATAACTATAGGTTAATAGGAGCACACCCAAAAACAAGAACTGCATCAGAGAATAATCTTGTTAGTTAAAACAATGTAGTATGTTTGATTGGCTTCTATTCTGTAATTACACCAAGTCCACCCTTTCCTTGGGAATGGTAGCGTATTATAAAAGAGGACAAAAATGTTTCAACATTGATCAAGCCTTCCCAGTTTAATTTTAAGGAATACTAAAAAATACCAATGGTTATTTTTCTTGATTTGCTTTTGATTTTTGTAAACAGAGAACAAAGCAAAAACTGAAAAAAAGATGAATTCTACTTTTCATTCTGTGGGGGCTACAGAAGTAGCTGAAGACTGTTACCTATATACCCAAATAAGAGTTGGTTTAAGTGCAGCAAATCCAGTGATTTTTCATGTAATTTCTGGGGTTTATGTCTGAAATTGGTATACATAAATTTCAGCTGCAGCATTATCTCTTTTGAGGAGAGCCAGTCCTGACATATCCGTGAGTTATTTATTACGTAATGTACTCTGGAGCTTGTCTGAGCATCCTGTGACTAATTGGTTTTAATTCAGTGAGATTCTTTTCAGTTACCTATTGTCTGTTTTTTCTTTTTTTACGTTTCCGCTCAGTTTGAGTTTTGTTTTTAAAAAAGCTTTCCTGTAATTTCAGATGCATCACTCAAACCTTCTTCCTTTGTTGAAACAGTATGCCTAGAATTTTTTTAGAATTTATTTTTTCTTCTGAGTAGTCTGAAAATGATTTGTCAGGGTCATCTGACTTCTTCCACCTGATTTTTTTCCTGATTTCTTTCATTGATGAATTTTTTTTTTGTTTGTTTTCCCTTTCAGCTGTGATAATTGTTTGCTGGAGTCTTCTCTCTCCCTTTTAATGACTGTACGTCATTCCATCCCCTGATCTCCCATTCACAATTATCCCTTGCAATGCACCTGTGTGTCCCTTTCTCATTTTTTTTAAAGCCAAATAGTGTTCTGAACACTGGATTCAGTTTTGACTTGGCACTTTTATTGCTTTAACAGAATCGTACTTTTGCTTCACAAGCTCTGCTGAAATGTTTTTCATCAAAATCTGTAATGCTTTTTTGCTTGGAATAAATAATCCCAGTTCAGACTCCTGGATCTATTGGCTTAGTACTTGTCTGTGCTGTTACTAGAAGCATACCTGTCTTTTGGCTTGTAAGACACGGTCAACAGATTTTTTTTTTTTTCTCCATCTTTCTACATACAATTTCTGAGTTACACCAATTATGCCTATGATGTATGGTTCAAATTTATTTTTGAATTCTTGAACTCAGTTCCTAAATCTATTTAGCATGTCAGTATGGAAGACTGCAAACTGTCTCTAACATATGATTTTTATTTCATCTCAAATATGGTTTCATGGAAATGTCCAGCTGTATTAGTTATGTGAAGGGGAATGTGTCCTTGCAGTAGTTAATTTTTGTTTTCCTGAGAACATGTAAAGAAAATGGGCCAAACGAGTCCTGGAGGCCTCACCCTTTGGCTCTTCTGGCACAAAGTAGTAGATAGTAGGTCATCTACGTTGTAAAGTTAACATGAAT
>VYZP01031704.1:42477-83657 GCA_013400635.1 Hypocryptadius cinnamomeus | reverse complement strand
CTCCTCTTGCACAGGATCCATCTGTGCAGTTGCTATTCATACAATTGTGCCCTTTGCACACTGTAATAATTGATCATGAGCTTTAAAAGAGGGAGATGGAATGAGGTGAGGTGGAGATTGACCCTTTGTGTAAGCATAATCTTAGACTTGTATGACTTAGTCATGGATGGAGCCCTTGTCCTGGAAGGCCTCTGCAAGGAAGGTTCTAAAGTCACAGATACAAGAGAAATGGAACTTGAATAGGAACTTAGGATAAGTGCAAATGGGGGTCAAGGACAGTGGTTGGGTAAATTTGAAAAGGGGAGAGAGTATCAGAAAGTTTAGAGGGAAAAGTAACAGTGTTTAAAACATGAAATGATAGAAAATTGATGTGAGGAAAATGTTGTTGCAGTAAATGAAAGTGGGAAAATGGACCACGACAGAGAATGGGGGGGGAAAACTGTTCATATGTGAAAAGGGACAGAAAAATTCTTCCTCCATAAATATATGCAACTGATAAAGCACCTGGTATTGTTCCTGTGAAACCAGAGATCTCAGTCACTTTGGCCCTCAATCAAGCATAACACCCCTTGTGCCCAAACCATGCCTGATCTTTAGCTGAGGCCCAAAGTGTTCCTTGTGCAGTGAGACTTGAGGCATCACACCTCCAGCAAAAGCCTGAGACTCCCCTGCAACGGAGTGAACCTTCAGATCCCATTTTAGGTTTTGCTCGAAATGTATCATTGTGCTTTACCTCAGCTGAATTTGTTAAAAATAGTCCCTGCTACAGCACCCGCAGGACAAAGTGGTTTATTTTCCCCTATTATAGATCTGACAAAAGCCTGCTGTTATTTCTGTGCCCTCTCTAATGATCTGCTTGCTCTCTGGAGAGCACTGACCCATTTCAGCATAGAATAATTAGCCTTTCAGACACTACTGTGTTTCCATTAAATAGACATAAATGTGCAAGGTGACATTTATTTACTTAGGCCTGAAAAATATGCACCACAGATGTTGGGGCTTGGGAGAGCTTCAATTTCTTTTCATGAAACAGTTGTATATTTGCATGCTTTTGTGTCATTAAACACTAGTGCTTGACTGAAATGATTCCTGTTGAGCTTCCTTGGGGAAGCAGGAGAGCAAAGGGATTATTTGGGTCTGGGTTTCACCATGAGACCCTTTGGCAATGCTTTGGCAGCTCTTGCTCAAGCCTGTAGCTTTGAACACAGTTAGAGTTACACACCCTTGAGGTTCCTTTTACTTCATGTAAGGACTCCATGTAAGGAACTTTTGTTGATTTACACATCTGTCTGGAGAGGAATGTGTTCAGGGTTTTACACTGAGGAAATGAGAACCTTGACCTATTGCAAACATAAAATAAACCCAAAGTCCTTTAGTATTTAAAATCAGCTCTTCTGTCATCTTGATCACTGGCTTCTGAACCACCAGGCTATTGCCCAGGTGAAAAGTATATTATTCATCTTGATAGCCACTTTAGTCTGCAAAGTTGGAGAGAAGTCTTAGCCTTAAAAGTCCAGGCAGCATATAAAACATGTAGGTTGCCTAGTAGTTCACATCCCCACATGGAGACGTGGCATGCTATCTTTTCATTCCATTAGCACCAATAGGCTCTATAAAAGGAGACATCATGCAAGGTAGGTGCTTTATTGCAGGATGGAAACACTTTCATAGGTTATTTTAATCATTATGATTCTTTCATGATGTGTGAAAGTTGATTGTTGCTGTAAATGAAGCCATTGAAGGCTGAAAAATAAAAATGCTGTGATGGTAAAAATCCTTAGAGTGCAAAAAAGAGGAATTGCTATAAAAGGCAGTAATTTATTCTCTGCATGAGATTTTTTTTTATCAGAAGGATGCTTTAAAGCTAATTCTGAAACATATACAATTGTAGTCTATATAGCTGAGGTATATTGGAAGGTGCATTGATAATTTAGCTAATTTTTTATGCACTGTAATTTATATATTATTTAGAAGTGCTATTTTTTATGTTAACTGGGAGGCTTAACACATTTTTACTATGTTAAGGATAAGTTATTTTTGCAGGTCTTGTGGTTTTATTATTTTGACCCATATCCAGTTCATATTGCATCATAATACCATTTTTACTAATATTATTCTAGTATGTTCAAAACTTATTTCCATTTGGATAGAAATTCATTAGCTCTTGATTTTGATTATAACAAATTATTTTAACTTTTCTGTGATAATGCATTCTCTGTGTTTCTGATTTGCTAATGCTGAAATATTTTATTTTCATTTTTAACCCTTCCAAATTTAGGAATTGTTTTTGCTTTTTTTTTTTTTTTTCTGTGTATATATATTTCTGTTGTTTAGACCTACCGGTTCCTGCTTTTTTCTTTTTCTTTTTTTTTTAATATGTTATGTTCGTAACTTCTGTCTGTGTTGAGCCAATCTTACCAACAAAAATATCAATTGTTTCCTATTTCTCTACTTCTTTACAAAAAAAATGAAAAGTAAAAAGTGAAAATAAAAAAACTCTTAATGGGAACCCTGGCACTGTCTGTCTTCTCTGTTCTGCAGAAATGTTGAAGGAGTTGAACCAGCAACGCAGAGCGAAAGAGTTTACAGACCTGAAAATTATTGTTGAAGGCAAAGAGTTTGAAGTCCACCAAAATGTTCTAGCTTCCTGCAGCTTGTATTTCAAGGACCTGATTAAAAGGTTTGCCTTCCTTCCAGCTGTGATCTGCTCTGTTCTTTTGTAGGGCGCATTTGTGTCGCTTTTTTTTCCTCCCCTCTCTTGCAGGTTTATGAAGATTGAATCTCCTGTCACAGAGCCAGTAGCCATTCTTTCCACCTCCTCTGAATGTATTTCCAAACTGAGGCTCAGATCCATTTGTTACACATCTGACTCGTACAGTGTAATTATTTCTGATGAGTAGAGGCTGGTTTTGGCCGAAGAAAGTGTTCCACCACTGAGAGATCTAAGATTTAAACTCCACTGCTAATGGTGATTCAGTCCACAACTAAAAACTACTGCTGTCGATGTTTGCAAGGGACTCTGTCACACACCACAAAAGTCTGTGCTTCAGGCTGCAGAAAGCCATCAGCATTCAGGTGAACGGTGCTGAGACATCGTGCAAATAAAGTATTTGGAGTACTGTAATCCCTTCACCCTGAAATCTTTGTTACATGCTTTTGTGTGGCTTTTATGGGCAAAGGGATTGATATTTTTATTATTTGGGGACTTTTAAAAGAAGAAAAGACAACTGATTAATTTCTCTAGAGAAAAAATCAGAAATAAGATGATTTTCTGGTCAAAATGTAGCTCGGTCTGCATGTTGGACTAACAATAGCTTTTTCACACAAACACTTCAGCTTAGGGTAGGTACAGTATGTACATTTTCTAAACATCATGTCTCCACCTTCGCATTTTCCCCCCTCTGTTTCTAGCTGATTGATTCTAAACAGTGCATGATAATCTTTTTTTTCCATTACATTGATTTTTCAATTTGTATGCTTCATATACTTGCACAGGAATAATTTGGTACTCTCATATTATTAGTAAGTTAGAGTAGCAAGTAGGGAGAAAAAAACACGAGGATAACTTTCATTTTTCTCTCAATCATCAGCAAATTAATGCAGCTGCTGATTTTGCCTTACAGTATTTTCCTGAGCAGACTGAGCCTGGACTGTGCTAAAAAATGGGATTAAAGAATATTTTGCTTGCTTCAAATCCTGTATTTAAATTTTGCCAACTAACACAATAGTGACTGTATTTTATTTCAGGATGGCATATTGGCTGGTATCTCCTTTCAGTGTATTGTGTCCTTTTGCACAAAGCTGGTTCTATAATTATGGATATATATTACATTTCTATGATATAACTGTACTGACTGCCTTATCAATTATTCATAAAAAATATGTTGGCCTAGGAAGCATGTCTTTTCCCCTCTGTAAATCTAATGATTGCTAGCAGTAGCTATGCCAGATCTCTCCTGTCCTTTCTCTTCTGTCTGCTCATTATTATTTAATCGTTAAGGCTACAGTATATGCTTTTCAGGGTGGTAAGGAGTAGAGCTTACAGGAAAAGAAAAATTATAGAACCAAATTACAGAAACCAAATCACTGACTGTCCAAAGACTGTCATTTGGATTTTGTTGTGAAGACATCTGCTTGTGTGCAGAAGTCACCAGGCAGCATCTATTTCTAGAAGCACACTGGCAAATCTTGCTGCTTTATTATTTAGTTATTAAATGGAGGTATACGTTAGATTGAGCACTGCTTTGTTATGAACTTAGTTAAAACAATGTAAAAAATTAAATTCCTAGATTTTGTGAGAGCAAAAGCCTGGTTTTCAGCATGTGTTGTCTTTCAGCTGCCCCCATAAGGCTTGCATGCATTGCAAGAAAAAAATAGTGGGAGGTTTAGACTGTTTGCTAAACTCACCACTTTTTGCCTTCTTTCACATCATCAGCAGCAATAAATATTCCAGAGGTCGATTTGTGTCCACCATCAGGTCTCTCCATCCCAGTTGCTTTCCATATATAACCTCAGTTGCACACATGTAACCTTGATGGAGGCTAATGGAGTTGCACAGGTGTATCCAAGGCAAAAATGCTTTTATTACTGATGATGATGCTTGAATAAGAAAAAATTCAGCTTGATGTCAGGTTGAGTTTGCAAAACTGTCAGGTGAGAAAAATAAATATTCACCTGTAAACTGAGCAAATGTGTCTTTGCGAGACAATAAACTCAGGGCTGTGGGGTGGAATTTCTAAAGACTTGCTTTTTGTAGGATATTTGCAGTGTAAAGCCTTGTCCTTTATGAAACCCCATGGAAGTCAAGGGCTCAGATTGCAAGAGGCACTCAATTTTTTGTGGGATCGTGCCCTTAATAACACACAATCATTATAGTTCATAGAGTTAGAATGTTTACAGATACAATACATCTAGAATCCTCTATGATATTTGTTAGCAGCTCCTTTGAGACAGCACTTAAAGCTTTATGTGATTTATATTGCACTCCTTGTGTTATTATAGAAATCAAAACAAGAAATGGCAGTTTTTCTTAAAGAATAAAAGAGATCTCTTTATATTAAATATAATAGAAAGGCCATTTCAATCAGTGCAAGCCAGGGTTAAACCCTAGTGTCATTTCAACCACAGGCACTGATGTGTCACCTGAAACATCAATGAGAATATATCTATTCATGAAGGTACTATGTACATCTATAGAAACATGCAGAAATAGAATCTTTGAGAGTATTTACCTCGGCTTATTATTTGCCACAGGCTGGTTATTATTAACCTCATATTCAGCCATTGATTCCACTGTGTGTTCAAGTTGGTATCTGATGGTAGAATAGCAAGTAGTGTCTCAAAAGAATAAAAGAGAAATGTTCAAAATCAAATAAGATCAATTATTTCCTTCTCAAAATAAAACCAAAATACAGATAAAAAACATAATAGAACTAGAGTTATTGCTCATCTTGAGGAAGGCTATTTGATGAGAATTAGTCATAGCAGGGAAGAAAAAAATATGTTGTTTTTATTGCACTGATAAAAAGATGATAGCCAGGTTTGATTGTCCAATACAATTGTAAAGTTATTTACAAAACAAATTTGGTAATGAGAGTGCATTTTGAAACCCTTTTTGTTTCTCAGAAAATGGCTAATCCTGTGCTGAGCATTCTGCTCCTCATCCAGAAAATTCTCCATTCCATGTGATTTATCTTTCAAATATATGAGCCCTTTTGAGCTTGGTTTAGTCCAGTCCTGAGCCTGAGCTCGGCACCATACCAGGCACCCGTTTTGGAAACAGGTCATCCCTGTCAGAAGCTGCACAGCACTGAAGCCTATGCCAGGACTTGGTGTTCATCTCCCTCCCAACAGCAATTGACCGTGGAAAACAATCTCAGCCTTTTTTAGTGCAGAATCATCTGAAAAGGATCATGTGTATTAGGAACAGCAGGTGTGAAATATTCCTGATACCTGTTCCACATCACTGTGCCCATGAAGGAAAAAGGTGAGATTCAGGGGGAAGGGTGAGGATCCATACAGGACTACTGCAGTATAGGGCTTCAGGAGAACATGGATGGTAAACAGCAGCTGGACTGGGGCACTGTCCCCTAAAGGCCGTCTTACATATTTTGAGTGCCCTGACAACCACATTGACTGCAGCCTGTTTGACTTTGCTACTCATGGAATCAGCCATCTCAAAACAAGGGCTTCATTTATGATACAGACATGAAAAGGAGAACCTTGAAGGCTTCCTGAAGGATCTTTTTCTCCTAATTTTGGTTTCTGTGTGCAGGCAGGGCCCCTGGACCGATGCGGTGCATATGTCTTGTGTTAGCTAACCAACATTTTAGGTCCAAGGCTGGGATCTTAGGCAGGTTGAGTCTAACCTCACCTTCTTGACTGTTACTGCAGTCTGCAGAGAGGGACACAGACCTGTCCAAGAGGCAAGACCTCTCCCCACAAAATAGGTGTCTAAGAGATGATGTGAAGGAGGAGGCCATCCCCCTTTCCTGTAAAAGAGAGGGTGATTTGCATAGACAATGAACTTATGATGGGGGTCATTGCTTCCCTTGGGGGTCCAGCCTAAGCTGGCTGTCTGGACTTCTCTGCAGTTGGGAGGAGAGATGGGAATATCTGTAGGACGATACATCCCATTTCATGATAAATAGCATGATTTGCCTTCTGGAAGTGCTTATTTTTCATGACCCAGAGAGAAAGACCAGTCACCCAGCCTGAATCATAGTTGACGAAAAGAACATGGATGATTTCTTATGGGAACTAGTGTTTTTCTTAATGGCTCATATTTCTGCTTATATCTGTACACAGAAAAAAAAGGAGACAGATCCAGATCCATCAAAAAACACATCTCCAAAAATGTGCCTCTTGCAGAGCACAGATTTTCTTATTTAAAACATTCTTGGTTTGGGGGAGATAAAAAATGAATCTGTTTTTGCATCTGCCCTGGAAGAAATGGTGGAAGGTGGGCGTGGGGGTGTGTAGCAGGAGGAAGGAACAAATGGAAAATCCCATGAAGAGCCTTTTTTTTCATTTCCAGCTGTATTTGGGATAGACAAATGCAGCTGCTGAATAAATGGAATTTCTGATATTTCCGTAACAAAAAAATGTTTCACCGGAACATTTTAATTTGCTGCTTTCTTCTTCTTAACCCAGAGTACTGGAATCTCTACCAAATATGACATTATTAAAAGGAAGCGCTTGACATAAAAGTCTCTTCTTGGCCAAAATGCTTGCTTTTATAAGGAAGCTTTTACAGGTAGATTTCTCTCTGGTCAGTTGCTAAAGATACACAGATCTTGTCCTACAAGCTTTATCTTTTCAAGATTAGATTTTAATGTTGCATTCTAATCTTTAAGTCATCTTGGTTGTCTGATTCCACTGGCATAGAGTGGTAGATCTTATGTACAAAGAGATTCTGTCACAAGAAGCAGTATTGTGGATGCATTGTAATCTCGCCCGGCTATGTTCATCCTTCTTTTCCTTCTGCTTTTTCCAAAGCAGACCCAGTGACTTCATGGCCAAATTGCTTTTCCACAATACCCTGCCTTTTTCTCAAGTCTTCAGGTTTTTTTGTTTTTTTTTTTTCTAAAGTACTCTCTGAGGGCTTGAAGGCAGGGCAGGAGAAGTAAAGCATTTAGGGTGAGAAGACCAAATTCCTCTTGCTTTACACCTACACAGAAGACGAAGATGTCATTCTGCATTTTACACCTTTGTGTGGAGAGGGAGCATTTGGATGCACAACAGAGAAACCTGCCACTATCCATCTGAAACAGCCTGACAAAACTGCAAAAGCATTTAGGTGTCTGGAAAACAGACTGTCTGGTTTGTGTTTACATTCTAAAAAGCCCAAAATGAGAAACAGCAGGATGAAAGAAAAATCTACTCTTAGTGACCCCTTCATGTTTTCCTGCTTATTTAGAGTCTTGCTTTTAACTCTGGGAGAGAAGCAAGCAGCATTTCGACATCTGCATACTTCAGCTCCATTGTAGAACAGAATGAATGTGGAAACAAACTATAGCATGTAGTTGAAAACAGAGAAATAGGGAGTTAAAGATACGATGTTTGTTTCTGATGCCAGGAGAGGTATGTTGTGCCTCGAAAAAGAGCACCAGGGGTTTCTGTTAAACCATTTAAACCATGAGAATGGGAGATTGCATGGGAGTGTAGAATATCCTTCACCCTTTACTGCAAGGGGACAGGTGTAAATTGTGCTGGGGACAAGGTTTTTCTCTTAAACGAGGCAGGGATAATTGCTGTGTGTTGGGCACAAGATCTTGGCATGGGACACTGCCCTCTGCTCTCGGTGTGAGTGCTGCACTCGCTCTGCCTGCCCAGGCAGCCGCCTGCCCGCCCCTCAGAGCTCCCTGCTGGGCTTCAAATTTCTCAGCTGCCAGACCTTGGAAAACGTGTTTTCATCGGGCAAAAATGTATGGTGTTCTACATAAATGAATGGCACTTTACAAATATTCAGTGGTGTTCTGCGCTGCCACAAAAACCCATTGCAGGTGTCACAGCCTGGCTGTTTCCAGCCCTGCACGCATGGCTGTGGATTAGGAAGGTAAGTGGCTTGGGCTGGATGCCTCTGCAAGGAGGGGCAGAGCAATGTGCCCTACTCTGAAGAGAAACCCTGGTAAGGAGGACAGAAGGGCTCCTTTTCATGCCTTGAGATGCAGCACAGAAATTAATCTTCTGCCTGTAAAATTCTGCCCTGTAATGGCAGCTGTTGAGGCACCGAGCAGATTCCTGAACCTCTCACTCCTCTCCCTCGTTGACAGCATCTCTGTTTACTGTAGCTGGGACTTCTTGCTCCCGTAATTTCTAGACTCAACCACAAATTCTGTAAGTCTTACCCAAGAAATGACAGACTAATCACCTCTCTTGCTCCAGCTCTACCCATCCACGAGCCACCCAGCTGTCATGCAACATCTCTCAAGATGCCGGTGCAAGTGACCTACCTGTATTTACTTACATCTCACAGCCCTGCCTAGGCTTAACTCCTGTTAAAATTCAGGGGTGAAAGGGAACAGTTGTCTAAAAAGGTGCAGTTCAAGATAAATGAATCAAAGACAACAGAAAAAAAAAAACTTCCATGGCATAGAAACCAGAGCCATATTCTCGAAAACTGTCATTTTTGAGGCAATTCCAAAAGCCAATCTTGCCCTAAAATGAGGGTAATCAAATCTCCAACTACAACTTGCTTGTAGGTAGCTCCAGGGATCAGTAGTTCACTCCTTTCATTTATATCATCAAGGATTAGCCACTGCTGGATTGGGATAATGAATTTGAATTAATATGACCAGTTTATGATCATATCTGATTGTGGTGCCCTCTTTTTGCTTGCACAGCACTGAGCTTCAGTGTCTGAAATACTCAGAGCAGTTCTGCAGGGTGGATGGGCAGGGACTGATGGGATGAGAAGAGCCATGTGCCCTTTCCTGCCTATACTGTGGCCATAGGTGAGGTGCTTCATGCCTTTCATTGATGTCTCTGGATCTATAAATACTGTAGAAAAGCACTAGCAACACCCAGTAGCTGAAGGAGAAAGAACCAGTGTCTGACAGAATTAATTCTAATTACTGTAATGCTGATTGGGATCCTTGGGCACTGCCATAATCATAGTAGTAGTAATAAATAATAATGGTGGTTATCATTATTTTATTATTGTTTTCCCTCTAGACATTGCAATGATGAGAAGGAGTCTTGGGTAGACTACCTAGATAATTACTTGTATAAATTTCACCACATTCCTAAGAAATAGATTTATTAGCTGCATGCCAGCTCTGTGCTAAGCTGGTTTTTGATGGTGTAATAAATATCATTAAAAGAAATCAGATAGGAGTTGGGTAAGGGTTTGAGCTTTAAGTTTGATGAGAATAAATTTTTTATTCTGTCAACTTACTTTTAATCTTCTATCCTATATAATCCCCCAGAACCTGCTTGCATCTTTTATTTACCTTTAACAAATAGTAGCTCTCACCCAGGTTGTTTTGCCACTGAATTAGGCTGCCAGAGATACTTGCAAACAAGGTAGATCCCACCCTTTTAATAAGTTGTCCCAGTTTTTTTGCTTCTCCACTAGTACCTTGCAAGATGCAGTCTATTCTCAGTCCCTAGGAAGAGTGTAGGTCATGAAACACTGTTCTTCCAAGGGCACTTGCTATTCACTTCTTCATTCACTTGCCAGTCGTTTAAGCCAGCGTCTTCAAACTCGTCATCTTCTTTCTTAAATCGCAGCAGGGAGCCAGATTTGTGCCTCCGACTGTGATCTCCGACACCGTAGCATTACAGGCTGCCGCTGATCCTGCCTTTAGAAATGGTCCTGGCCAAGCATTTAGATTGTGTTCCATCAGTGAATGGCATTAAGGGTATATAGGAAACGTGGCTCTTTTGTTTGCTTTATTTTATTCTGGCCATGTTGTCCGTGAACAAAAGCATTTGCTCTTAATCCCGTTGCTCGTCTTGGTTTGTAATGATCATTTCTGTGATGGTGAATTAGCAGGAGCTGCTGGTGCGTGCCCGAGCTCACAGCCATTAATTTTCCCGATTTTCTTCTGATAGAGCAGGTGCAAACTGGCAGCATTTGACCCTAATAAGTTACACTAGTCTTGCCAGATTTTGTTTGCCTGGAACAAGGAACATTATTTGTATCAACGTCCTGATAAAAAGTGAGCAAATGGATTTGTTGGGCAGGTAAATTTTCCTGACGAATTTGCAAGCCTGTGTTTAAACAATGTAATTTATTTAATCTTGTGATTTTACTAGTTCTTTATTGTAATCATACAATAGAACCATTACAGTACATGTTTTCTTCTCTCATGAGACAGATGGATAGTGACTGAGGCTCAAAGATAATGTTTATCTGCAAGATAGAATAACGAAGGCAGAGATTTGCAAGTTAATACATTTTGAGCTGATAAAACAATTCCAAAAGAGAAGCAATGCTGGGGTGTAATTTTTTTTAAAAAAACCTGTTTAATAAAACATTCAGTGACTTATGACATACATATTGCAATGATGTTGCTCTATAAATGTCCCTTCCTGTCATCATTTAAATGACTGATTACCTTGCAGCTGCATAAACTTGTATAACTCAGTAAATAACCTATTACCTCTGTATGCACATGTGTTTTGGTGCATGCTGTGGAAATATATGTTGTATGTTTGGGCATCTATGCTTTTATATCTCATGAACCCATAATTACAATAAATCAAGACTTTCAGCACGAAATACAACTTTCCATGCAGAGTGCTGAGTCTGATTTGTACATAGCTGAAGATTGGCTATAATTTAACAATGTTTCTTTTCTGCTTCTCCCAAGATACGTAGACATAGTGGTTTTTAACCATTAATCACTCTGAAGGCGATAAATAAATCAAATAGTGGACAGTTAAAATGCAGCATCATTGCATTCTCTTCTTTCCTGAAGTTTCAGTGCTTTAAGGATTAAAGTAAAAAGTTAAAGTTCCACAAGAAACAAGATGTTCAGTCTAAATTGTGTCGACTTGAGCAGGAGTTTCTAATGAGCACACAGCTAACAGACTCTTAAGCCTCATGAGAAGCTGTCTACCCCAGTCTGGAGTCCTTTCTTTGGTAATCAAAATAATTTGACAGAGATAAAAAGAAGTAGCTTTTCTTTGGTTAAGTGCTTCATCTTACATGAAAATCTCGGATTTCATGTTTTCTGGAGTCCTAAATACTGTCCAGGGAACAAAGCAACTTAATTTGATTATTTTATTGTCCTGTCTATCTTAGTAGAAAATATGTAGCTCTCTTATAATGGGAACACAATTACTTTAGGGCATGCATTTATAATCCTAATTATGAAAACAAGCCAGCAGGACCAGCATGTTGAGCTGATAGGGCAAATCCTGGGAAGGCATTGGGGTGGAGAGGCCAAAAGGCAACTGGGTGATGGGACAGGCCATTTGGTCTGTGCAGGGAGAGACCAGCCCCAAAATAAGGGCTTCAGTTTCCTCAGTCCAGGGTGGAGCTGGAGCTCCTCCCTGCTGCCAGCAATCCTGCAGCCTCCTGTCAGCTCAAACACTTGCTTTTAGTGGATGAGAGTCAGATCCCTGAATTGTATGAGACCCTGAGCCATAGATAGTCAAAGACAACAATTTTTTTTCTTACACTGCCAGAACAAGTGTGTTCTCCTATTTCTTGAAGATTCTGTGTGAAATATGAACAAAACTGAGGTTATATTATGGAGCCAGCTCTTTCCTGCTGTCTCCTGCTGGGAGAAGCAGGTAGTGGCAGTAGGCTCACAGGTGGACCTTGGAGAGGCAAAAGGAAAAAGTTACACACCAAGTCCCACTTGTCCAGGGAAAGATCGCAAATAACAGTTCTAAGTGTGTCTTTATTTCAAATGTTAATCATTTATTTCAGTGCCCTTTTGGAGCACAAAGCTAAAATATACGTCATACCTCTGAGTCTACGGCATGGTGAGTCATATGGCATCGAATGTAAATAGGTGTCACAAACTCTGTCAGTCCTCCTGTTCTCAACCAGGCAGCCTGGGTGGAAGCTGAACCAACTGTTCCTAGGCAGTAATGTACATTTACATAAAATGTTTCACATTTTTCATGTTTATTCTGTGCAGATGGCTCCATTTTGAACATCCAGAATTTGTTTTGACTTTGTGACTGTAGCTTGTAAACAGAGCGTTGGCTGGCATCTGCACTGGGTATAGGTAGCTTTTCGTATTTGATCTAAAATTGAGTGAAGCTGTAGCCAAACCATTAGTCAGTCAAAATAATGTTGCAATCCAGTTAAAGCAGCATATCCAAACCATGAGGGAAGGCTGAATGAGAGGCAGTAGCGCTGTCCATAAATTGACAAATTGATGTGCTCGCGGTGTTTCACTTACACAGCTGCTTTATCCAGATTCTCAATGTGGCTTTGCAAATCAAGGCATCTCACTATTAAATGTTTTGAACAGAGTCACACAGACGTTCTGTTATGGGAACGTGTTGATACAAATAACGCAGGAAAAATGCATAGATACACATCTATTTATAACTCAAGATGCAGAAAACTTCAGTTGCATCACTATTAACATGAAAGCACTGTGGCTGATTTTTGTATGTATGTATTACATGTTTGGAAATTATTTTCAGGGACAAATAAATAGCACAAAATGTAGATTTCTCTACTTTTTGTTTTGTCAGATCCACTACTGGATCTTGCAGATGAAGTATTAGGGTTATTTTTCTTGCTATCAGATATTTAAACATTTTTGATCTTTCCTATATATTAGTTAACAGAAGAGGACACTGATTCTGATTTGTTATTTGAGAGTGTAATCGAGCCATCTTTTGCTTTAAAGGGTTCCCTGTGCCTTTGTCTTCTCTAGTTGAAGCAATTTAGTTGAAGGATAAGCAGCTAAACTATGTTCAAAGGCATTCGCTTGGTTTTGTTGGACTTAATTATTCCAGACAATGCAGAATATTTTTCAGTGACTCCCCCCTTACCCATTCAGAGTATATCTGTGCTTCCTGCTTATCTGCAGGTTCAGTTCTGCTTGCACATTGCTCAGGTCTATCACCTTGCTAGAGAAATACATGATTTGTAAATCTGAAAGAATTCCCCAACAGCTACCATAAAATTAAGCTGTTAAAGAGCTCTTGGAGCTTGTTTAAATGTAGACCTAAACAAATCTCTTTGCTGTTTAGCTCAAGATAAATCTTTTTAAAAGTCCTGTTCTAAATCACTTCCCAATTTTAATGAGTTTATATATCAGCCTTTGCCAGATTTTTACTGTAGCTTTTCTCCAAGATTATAGCCATGATAAAGCAAGGACTAAAATTGTTTATTATATATTATTCTTCAGAAGCAAAACTTTTTCCCCCAGAGGCTGTTGGGAGAGCTATTGATTTTCTGCCACAATGTGAAATGTGTGACCTTTATAATATGAGCAATGATTACAAGGCCAATAAAATGACATCATTCTGTTTAAACTTTAGAGTTCGCCGGGCAAATAGCAGAATGTGCCACATTTAATGATGTCCATGGACAATAAGTGTGCGTTGACTGGCTTCAAGTGAGACTGAAACATGAAGAAGGCAGGCTCTCAATCCCCAAAACACCTCATGTTTGTGCCAGGAGTATATGTACCAGGTAGAACTATGACTTTTCACAGCTCTTAAGGCAGGAAGTCAGGACTTTTCTGGTAACGGACTTGTCTAAGTGTTTGCATTTACTGATGTCACCAACAAAACTCCTCCTGTTGTGACACAGGAAGAGCTATTTGGGGAGCAGCTGTATATATTGCTACAGATTTTCCCAAATGCACTGCATTTGCAGTTACAGGACTAAATTCTATTCTTGTAATACGGCTTTAGCCACTTCATTGCAGTTCCTCTAGAGGAGCCAAGAGAAGACTCTGTCCCAAATAGATGAATTCTAACTGCACAGGGCATATGATATTCTAAGGTTTGTGAAAACAAGGAACACAGAAACCTTTATTCAGGCTTTGAGGGGAATGCTACAACCTCATTCACTGAAATAATTTAATAAAGAAGTCTATGGAATTTCCCTTTTCAGTGACATCAGTCTGTTTCCTGACATTATGTTCTTCTTATCCTTCAGACACTTAATGTTTGACACATCAGGACCTGCTTCAGCCAATTCCCTGCCCATTCTCCAGCCTCTACCAAACCAGATCCCTGGCATGGAAGCTGGGGTAGCTGTGATTTCCCTGTGCAGGCTGAATCCAGCCTGTACTCAGTATTTCATCCAGCCAAACATAGAGCCAAAGGGCTCCATGCTTAGAAAGCACAAGGAAAACAGCACAACACATTCAAGGCATTGCAGAGGCAGGAATAGGGATAATTTTCTTTCCCATTTCTGGCTCATTGTGTAATATCAATAATCTCTGTAGCTTTGTATTATACTTGCCGTAAGTGGCTCTAGTGATTGATTAAACACCTTAGCTTTTCTTTGGCATTTAATCAATTGCAGCAGCAGTTTATTGCTCGGTGTATTACAAAGTAAAAGAGATTATTACTTAATTATTGTGAAAAATAGCAGCTTGCAGTTGTTGCTAGCATGGGTATGTGTCTGCACTGACACTGGTGTCACATCATCCTTTCCTCTGTGCTCCTGGTCTCCGCACTGGGTGCGATTGTGCGATTCCCAGCGGATCACGCGCGGTCCCTCCCGCAGCCAGCACAGTGCAAGTAGTGGCATCAAATAAATAATTGCTTGTGGTAGTCCCACAGCGCAAAGAGCCCGACTCTTGCTTGCTGGGTACCTCCAAACCTCCCTGAAATTTTGGGTGGTGTGTTTATTAACCAGCCACGTGAAAACTACCTCACTGTCAGGTACAAACCAGTTCTGGGAGCAGTTCAGCAAGAATTACATCGGTGTCAAGAGGTATTTGACAGCCCAGAGTGCAGCACCAAACGTATGTAAACTGGAGATAAATCAGATATGGGACATATCATTGCGGTGAGTGTGAGAAAGGAAAAAACACAACATTTTGTGACATCCTCTTGAGGATCTAGGAAATGGCAACTCTTCTGTTTGCCACCAGATGATTTCTGCCTCAGATGCAGAATTGAATCCATATGCAAGAGTTCAGAAAGAATACTGTGGTGTGATAAAGCATAGGGATTTAGGGTAGGATAGAACTCTGTGCTTGTAGGGGTACAGCAGGTGTCATGATCAGTATGTGTTCTTAGCATCTACTTGTGGAATAGGGTCTAACCCATCTGTGTTGCCACAAAAAGGGACAGTTCAGTATTTAGAATTTTAAAAATGGGGTTTAATTCCTTGGTTTACTCTGGACTGTCTGTGATCACAAGCAAATGATTTTGTCTCCTTGTGCCTCAGTTTCCTCCTGTGAATGGGAGTAACCATTGTTCACTACCTTAGAGAAGACAAATTAGGGACTGCTAGCTGCTCCTCCATTGAAAATGAAACCTCTTTAAAATTTTGGTCCATCAGAGATTCATATGAATTAAAGCTGTGCCCTTGACTTGACCAGGGCTGGTCAATGAAGGACCAGTGACAAAGCATCCACTGCAAATTTTAAGCATTTCCCCAAATAACTTCAGGTGTTGTTGGGACAGGTGGTTGGGGTGTCATGCAGGAAAAAAACTGAACCTCGTATGTTGTTTATTTTTCCTCCGTGATGGTAGTAGAGGTCTGACCATCACCTTTCTAGGCAGCTGTGTGAACCCAAGAGGCTGGTAGTGCTCGTGGTAGTCTTTGCTCATGCTTCAAGCTGGCGTTGCCTGTGAGCAGTGGTGCTGTGGCCAGTCCGTATCTGTCGCGCTGCATCGTGTGCCGGCTTTGTGTCACTCGTGCGATGGCTTTTGCAAGTACTCGAGCAGAACTGGAGCGAGCAGACCTTGACTGTCCAGTGACAAACAAAAAGCTCATGTTTCTTTGAGAAGGTGCTGGATGGTCCTAACCATTAAAAGAGTTTATTTTCTTACTCCAACAGATTTCCCCTCCCCTCCTTGATGTTACCAAATTTATCATCACTTTTGTCTTTCAGGTGTAACCTGTCTTTAGTGTTGCAGACACATCAGCCATGCATTAAGAACTGGGCCCTTACTTTATAATTCAGTATGACTTTCTTTTTGTCCAATAATTTCACAAGCACTAATGCACACTTCAAATGCAGGAGATACTTTGATCCCCAAATTGTTCAGCACTTCATGCAGGAAAAACCATAGGCCACAGTCATGAAACTCCTAGAGGATGGCTGCTGGCTTCCTGTGGCAGAGCTGGTTGTTGTTTTCCCCCCTCTCCCTTCTTTGCTCTAACCATTTTGTCTGTCTAGCTTGTCTTGTATTCAGTTTTCAAAGCAATTGCCATGAAGGGCTTCCTTTTTTTAGTGCCTAAAAGGGAACAATAGATTTTTTAGAATAAGCATATATTATATTTTATATGGCCATCTGTGTACCATAGATATCATATTGATCATATCTGTAATTTAATATAACATACTGAGAAGTTCAAGCTAAATAGAAATTAATAATTTTTATTACAATTTTTTATGAAAAGGTCTTTAAATGTATGCTTAAGTGTACATGACATCTAAAATTATTCTAGTGCTGGATTCTTGAAAAAGTAGATGACCTTTTCTCTCGAAATTGGAGAGTGGGTTTTCCTTAACAGTTATATTATGCACAGAAGATGAGATGTTAACCAAGATGTTAAAATGTATTGTTTCCCTTTGAAAGCTAATCCTGTTCCTCATTTTCATTAATGTTGAATCATTCATTTTCCTTTTTCTTTTTTTTTTCCTTTATTTTCCTTTCCTTTTCTTTTGCAACTGTTTTTGCATGAAAATGCAAAGTAGCAATAAAGATTTTTCGTAAGACTTGCTTTAAGACTCTTCTCTTTCAGATCCAGTTAAAGTTTTTAAGTTCAGTTATTTTAAAATTCATATTCTTCAGTTCCGTAAACAAAAATAATGGAGAAATATAATGAGGTGCAAAGCGATTTTCTAGCCCTCACTAATCAATAAATGCCAATAAAATGGGGATGGTGTAATGTCCATAATTTAATTGTCTGCTGTTACCAGGTCACCACGAGACAGCAGCAGAAGCGGGGAGAAGCTGGAACTGGCCATGTCCAACCTCACTGCAGATGTCCTGGAGTTACTCCTGGAGTTTGTTTATACAGGTTCTTTGATCATAGATTCAGCCAATGCAAAAACACTACTGGAAGCTGCCAGCAAGTTCCAGTTTCATACTTTCTGTAAAGTCTGCGTTTCATTTCTAGGTAAGAATCATTGCACCTAGTGAGGTTTTAAAATCTTGTGTTAAGGTTTATAAACCTGTCTTTGAACAGCTCTTGAAAGATAATGAAGAAACCCAAGATGAAATAGAGTAAAATAAAGTAAAGCAACATTAATTTGGTTTGTGATTTGAATTTCCAATGCTGACATGATGGCCAATGGAAAATGGTCTAGAGAAGTGTATCTTGTTGCTTGAGTGGCAACAGCTTTCACGTCTTGTATAACCTATTTTGTTGAATCTTGTTCCACTCTTGGAATCTTGGTTACATTTTGTTTCCCAGAGGATGATCTGTGCGTAGGTACCAGGCTGTAACACACAGCTTACTTATAACTGTGACAGCATATTTTGGGTTCTACACTAGGCCAGCTTGGTCAAACACCAAAAGAGTTTGGAGGTAGGCTCCAATGGAGGAAGAACTCCTGCAAATGTGCCAAAAAATTAAGGACTGTGTTGCAATAGCTGCAATTTTCTTGCATTTGTGAGAAAGTCCTTCTTTACATGTCCAGTGTTCCAGATTGAATGTTCCTGGGGTTTGTTGCTGCATACAGAGCTATGGCCTAATGTCATCACAAAGGTGGGTAGAAGGAAAGGTTGCTGTGCCCACCCTGGTAACTGGTGTGCCCTGTGTGCACAGGGAGCATTTGTCTCAGTGAGGGTCTACAGAGCAGCATCTTTGCCAGTGCCCCACTCCATCCTCTCATGGCCACAAGAAATCCATTCTTCTTGCCAGGCTCACCATGTCATCCTGCTCCTTCCACCTTCCCTCTGCTTTCCAGCAGAGGGTATTTCAGAACAGCCCAAGATTTCCAGCTCAGCTAAGCTTTACTGGCCAGAGCAGGAACCAGACAGACCTGACATGGCAGGAGAGGAGCCACAACTGGAGCTCAGCTGAAACACGGTGGTTCAAATTCCTGCCTGTACCACAAGCCACTCCTTCACTGTCATAGCTGTAATGCCAGTTAATAAGACAGTAATAATTTAAAAATTAACATAAATTTATTAATACAAAAAAATTGATCTTGATGTTATATGATGTACTTCCCAGGTGTAAATACCAGATAACCTTTTTTGACATGTGATTTCTGCTTGGACTTCCTCAACTTCCGTCTTGGTTTGGGAGGCATCATTCTCTCTGAAGCCCAAATAAATTGTAGGTTTTCCCTGGGCAGTTCTCATTTGAAATTGACATCTACTATTGCAGAATGTAGAAGATGAGACTTCAGAAAATGTTATGCTCAAAAAATAGGAACAACAAAAAACCCTCAAACGAGTCCAGTTTACTGTTGTGTTAATTTTCACTGCTAAGCCAGCCTGCTGGCAAGATGAGTGGTGTAACTAGGCTGGTACAATGCAGGCATCAGTAAAGAATCTCTGGCATTGTAGTCTCCTTTCCAACTTTTTATATGCCCCTTATTTCAAAGTCTGTTCTCAAATGGGGAGGGTACTGGTGATGTGAAATTTATGCTTTGCAATCCCACCATGTAGACTGTGCAATTTGAATGAGGCTCTGGCTCTGGCATTGCTTGCTCCCAGCTTCCCTTCACCAGCTTTTTACCGTGATTACATCTTACAGCCTTTCCAGAAATACAGGATGTGTTTAAGTTTTGATATCATTGAAGATTCAGCCACAAAAACAAAATGCATTTATTTCACTGAATCACTGTGAGAGTTCTCTTTTCTGATAGTTAATATTTTAATTCAGTGAACCATGTTATGGTGTGAAATAGTAGAGTTGGTTATAAGTTCAGTGATATATGGAGAGTCACTGGAACTTTGTATTCTCATTTGGAGAATTCACGGAGTGTAATTGCTTATTTTTATTTATAGCTGTGACTTGATTGCGCTACAGAGACAGCAGACCATTTGCCATCTGAAAAGTTAAGGGAAAAGCATTTTGTCTTCTCTGTGACTATGTTCTTATTTTTCACCTTCGCCACCTCTGTGCTATACAAAGCAAAAATATGGTAAAAAACAGGGTTTTTTTCCCTGCAAGGCTTCTGGAGGGTTGACCAGTATAAACAGTGATTCTTTTTTCCCATCAGTCCATGTCTAAATAGGGAGAGAAGGGAAGTGCAAAGAAGTAAAAGCCCCAAATTATTAAATCTGTTCAGCATAGCACAGCACAATCTCAGAGGAAATTCGGGTCATCCTTTTTCAGCCATGAAGAGGAGGATTCTGTCATGGTGATGTCCAAGCAGCTTTTGTGTCTCTATCCTGGGCCTCTCAGCAGCCTTGGGCAGAGGCACCCCGAATTTCTTGCACTTTTTGGTGAAAAGATGTGGCAAAATACGTCAGGGAAGTAGTTTCATTTCAATGGGGGATTTCTTAACCAGCTTCCCTAGGATAATTACAGCCATGTTCTCTCTCTTCCCCACATGCTGTCTCCTTGGCTTTTGTCTAGACCATGAGAAATGAGAACAGTTTTGTGCTGACCGATGCAGTGATGGTGACAGATTCATGCAGGCACCATATGATAACTGGGCAAATGTTTGCAAACTGGTCAGGATGTTGTAGGTATTTCCTCCACCCATATGGCTAAAGACTTGATCCTTTTTTTTCTTTTTTTTTTTTTCCTCGTATTTGTTTTACACTATCATCACAGTCATGGCTTGAATTCAGTTTCTGATACTGATTCACCAGTATCACAATTTTGGTCCATGGTGTGTGGACACCCATCACAGGAGGGAACACATTCTGAGCTTGTACTTCAGCCTGCTGCTGATAAAGTAAAAGTATTCATCTTTAAGCCTAAAGAAGCTGGTAGAACCTAGTAGTTTCATGGGCCAGATTAGGAAAGAGCAGGAGCTCTGAATTTTCTTAGTCTGCTGAGCAAAGAGCACAAAATCAGTGTTTGGAAAGAGTAGTAGAGGAAGCAATGAGAAAAACTGAACAATGAACCAGTGATCAGACCTGCATTCCTCAGGCACCTGAGGGAAGAAGAGGCCTTTATGGTCTTTATGAATTCAAGAGAAAGTATTATGGGCAATTATTTTGTTCATCCAAGGTGGAGAATTTTGATCCAGCTGGAAAACTGCACTGCCCAGCCCTGGAGAAACTATAATATATACATTTCATATAAACTATGTATGAACTTCCAACTATATCTGGAGATGGGAGGGAGGAAGGAAGAAGACTCTCACAGGGAAGGGAAATCTTTTGGACTATTCATTAGGCAATGAATGCATCTAACAGTCTTCCACTTATCCCCCATCTTCACATGCTTTTTGACACTAGTAGGAATACCTGAGAAGTAAGTTTCCCATCAGAATGTACACAGAGTATCACAGGGAAGTACATATTTTGTGCTGGTTTTAGTGATATCCAAATCATCATCTAGAAAGCATCTCTGAGTGAAACTACAGTGCTTATGCACACAAGAGCGGGTTTACAACCACCACTGAGCTTCCATCATACTGTTACCACAATCTCACTGAGTAATCATTCCTGCATACCGTTTATCTCTGGTGTTATCTCAAGTCTCCCCACTCCCAGAAGTGCAGTTGGAGCAGTCTGCCTGGCTGATTGTCTCCTGATGATGCTGCACATGATCCGGCTCCAAAGTCACATCTAACACAGTGGAAAGTACCAGCTGCCTATCTGCATTATTGTGACACACGTAGCAACAAATATGCTAACCAGCACTGTCTCAAACCAGAGAGAACCTACTAGATTGCATCTGATATCCCTAAAGTCCACTCATGAGTCTGTTATAAAATGTCCTTGAGCATTGAGAATAGCTTAGTAGTCATCATTTGTGTTCTGAACAGAGACAAGGTGAAACTTCAAAAAAAATGTGTTGTTACAAGCCCAGTGTCACTGTGGCAAAACAACAATTATTGTAAACATGCCAGTGTCCAAAGGAGCACAGCTCAGGAGAAGACAGAGCAGAACTGGCCCTTAGCTGTCTTTGTCATGCCAGCATTGACAAGTACCCCTGGACTGCAGTCATTTGAGATGAGCTGTATTATATAGCAGAAGTCTATGTCTAAGTAGTCATGCAGGGTCCCTTTATAGTGAAGAGTAACAGACATTGGTAAGGCAGGGTTTTGCTCATTCTGGAGTCATCATCCAAATATTACCAGATTAATGCAGAATATTACCAGATTGCTACTTGGAATTGCTTGTTTATGGGTGTCCAGGGATATAATTGTGAATGCAGAGTTGCACCACAGACAGCTGAAGTCGAGAGACAACCAGTCTTGCTGCCAGATTTTTAGTCAGAGCTGAAAAATGGGGGCATGAGATGGTGTCTCTACGTTCATAGCATAGAGATTTTCCATATCGCCTACAGCTGTTGTCCCAAGGTCTGTCTTCCTCACCAGCAGTGAATCCCTCTAGTTCACATGCCAGTCCTCATCTTAAACAGATGTTGCTGTGCCCACCTTGCTGTGGTTCTCATCACACAGAAGTGAAGTGCAGAGAAGTGTCACCAGCCTCCTGCATGTCCCCTAATCCCACATCCCACATCTCCCTGGGACCCGTCTCCACAGAGCCTCACAATAGTTCCTGAACCAGACAGGGACATCACTGGAATCTGCCACCAAGAGGTTTCTCAGAGAAGGGGAGGGAATAAAGCTCCAAGGGCCAAGATGGACCTGCTTGGATGAGTGTACCAGGCTGCATCAGTCACCCAGTGTTGGTAGAGCTAGAGAAGCTTGTCCAGATCAGAAGAAATCAGTTTTGAGCAGTTCTTTCTGCTGCACACTACAAGCTCAGCTGGAAATGGTATGGGGATCTCTCCTGATAGAGGCAAAACCAGTCCTCTCAAGAGAAAGACTTGAAAGACTTTACCATGATGTGCTGCTTAATGAGTCCAAATTTATTATTCCCTTCATTATTAACCCTGTGAGAATAAGGTGGAACAGAGGCAGATTGGCCTTTGACTTGAGAGTTTGCCAAGAAATTATAAGAGTTGTGGGCTCTGTTAGATGATTACTTTACCCCAAGCCGTATGTACACCATGAAACTGTGCCAGCAGACAGAAGCAAGGAATCTGGAAGATGCTTTTGGTCTTTTGGGGTTTTTTGTGGTTTGAGTTTTGTTTTTGGTTTTTTGGTGGTTTTATTGGGGGGGGGTTCTTTTCTTTTCTTTTCTTTTCTTTTCTTTTCTTTTCTTTTCTTTTCTTTTCTTTTCTTTTCTTTTCTTTTCTTTTCTTTTCTTTTTTCTTTTCTTTTTCCTTTCCCTTTCCCTTTCCCTTTCCCTTTCCCTTTCCTTTCCTTTCCTTTCCTTTCCTTTCCTTTCCTTTCCTTTCCTTTCCTTTCCTTTCCTTTCCTTTTTTCAAGAAAAAAAGTTGGTAGCTTTTGGCTTCATAGCTATCAGTTTACACCCCATCTCTGGACAGTCTTTGAGTGACAAAATCTACTGACAGCAAACAATTCTGCTACTGCAGTCAGCTTGAGGAAATGGGCTCCTTGGAGTCAGTACAATCAACTGATGAAAAATGAGATAACCTAGTTCTGAGACTGCTGGATCTGTAAAAGAAAGTAAGAAGAGTTGGGAGGGGAAGAAAGCAAAACAAACCCACAAAACTCCTAATCTCATGTCAGGTTAAAAAAAAATAGGAAAAGGCGGTTCATAATCCCATTTTATTAAAAGCCACATATAGATAGTGTGCAGGGTTTTAATCTGATGAAGGCAGAGGCTGGGTGTAGGGAAGAATCCCTGAGCATTTCCAGCAGAAGCAATCTGATGGGAGTTTTGTTTTAAGAGATATGGGGCTATTGCACATTCCTGTCCAGTGCTCTGTCATAGTGCACTAGGATATGACACTGCCAAATGTGATAGACTTCTCTGACAGCACTGGAGCCTGGCACTGGTGCCAATGCCTTTGTGATCTATTGCAGTCTCACTCTTATTACTTTTTCCTTTTTCACTTCCATATCTTAAAATAATATATTCTTCTTATTAGTACCGGCTTGGTTAACAAAAGCTGCAAAGAATCTGAGAGTTCCTCTTATAAATGTCTAAATTTAGTGAGTTTTTCTTCAAAATAGCTGGAAAGGAAAAAGAGTACAGTCAAATGTATGGTGTAGCACACTTCTAACACAAAGCTACACACTGTGCTGCTGCTTCTGTTTGCTGGGAAGGAGATAATGCTGTCTCCTCTGTGCATGATTTTCTTTGAAACCCACTACACAACGTTTAGCAGAAGGCGTTAGTATAATCTGTGTTTTGCATAAGGGATGTCATCACATTCAGCAGCAACAAAGTTCCTTTGAAAAAAAAAAGAGGGGGGAGGATTTTTTTTTTAATTTTATTTGAAGTAGCTTAGTAGCTGAACAGGGCAAAAATTATCATAAAGTGACTGCAGAATTCTCAGAAATGTCCTTAGTGCTGTTTGCATTTATTCTTAAGTGTCTGCACTGGCGTTTACATCTTTGCTGTTCCTTAAAGCAACATTGTAGGCGGTGGGAACAGCAGCAGTCTCTTGGCTGGGTTCCCATCCCTTGGGAAGCCCCAGATACTGTTATGTCAGTAGGTTTCCCCAGTGCTTTGTGGAGGCTCACACAAAAAGCAAACTCAGAAAGTGCATTTCATTCCCCATCTCCAACTCATTTTTTGTACTTTAAACCCCAATTCCAAATTAACCCAGGGTGCTGCTTCTAGTTAACTCCCTGAAATTAATTAGGGTTGGAGGTTTGTCCATGACACTTATTTTTCTCATGATCTTGGAACAAATGTGAATCTTGCTTTTACTAATCCTCAGTTGCCTTTTTTGCTTGTTTTTTTGCCCTTTTTAGAAAAACAGCTGACTGCTAGCAACTGCCTAGGAATATTAGCCATGGCTGAAGCCATGCAGTGCACTGAACTATACAACATGGCCAAAGCTTATGCCCTGCAAATTTTCCCAGAGGTGGCAAACCAAGAAGAGATCCTTAATATCTCCAAAGATGACTTCATTTCCTACATGTCCAATGACAGCCTGAACACCAAAGCAGAGGAGCTGGTGTATGAAACAGTGATAAAGTGGATTAAGAAGGACGCCGCCATCAGAGCTCAGGTACAAATGATCTCAGCAGCCTCACTCTGCTCCATTTCCATTAATGTCTCTTTTAGAATAGAAACCATCTTCATGCAATTTTAACCCTACGGGTGTGTGGGAGATGGGATGGGCAGTTCAGATTAAAAAAAGACAAAGGCAATGCAGGCTATGCACAAAATGTATGTAATTTCAAAATCTGATCCCTACATCTGATCATTTGGAATGAAAATCTCATTTATGACATGCATGATACAAAGTTGTTGACTGTAGGCTCAGTCAGAGATAAATTGAGAAGAATTACAGTTTTGTGAGATGCTGCTTTAAGGGGATGCATTTTAGTAACAGCAGGAAATAAAAAATCTGTCAGAAAATCTGTATTTCTTTTGATGCCACATACTGAATAAGTATAACTCCAGTTCATAAAATAAAGATTCTGTATCTTTATTGGCTGCTTAGATAATCCTTTGGGTTTTATGTATTTATTAGAGTTAGCCTTTTCTCAATCATATGAGTTATGCAGTCTGCCTTTGTCTAAAGAAACTGAGCCTGTAACTTTCCTGGTGCTGTCTTGAAAGAATGCCAGAAACAGTGACTGGAGGCTGGTGGTTGTCCTTGGGACCAGAAGTCCTCCCTGGTGATATCTAAAAACCTGCTACTTGCCTTGAGTCAACTCTGTGGTCTGTACCCCAAACCTCTCCATTTAGAGGCCAGTTCTCTGCACAGAGCCCATAAGGGGAATAGTTTTCCCCTTCTTTGGAGGCCAGAGTTGTTTCTGTTGACCCCCAGGCACAGTTTTGGCTGTCTTAAGGTGGACAGTTGCTCATGGACCCTACTGTGTCTCAGGGAGGTGCTTGACCATGTTGCTGATGCCGTCCCACATCATGACAATCTGTACCTTCTTGACTGAAATGTGAATTCAAGCACCTAAATATGCAATTGGATGCTAAATGTGTCATTGGATGTGATCCAAAGCAGCTGCACTTCCACACCTGACCTCTAAAGTTGGAGAAATAGTAATTCCTGCTCTCCCCAGGCTGCTGGATAAGGGCATTAAGGACAGTGGGGTACTGCATGCCAGGCCAAGCCTTGATGCCTGTGCTGCTTCACCAGCTGAGCTCCTGGTCCTGCCAGAGCCTGGAGCCCCCAGGGCCTCGCTGTGTGCCCAGAAGCTGTGGCTCAGCAGGACAGTCCTGTGCTGGGGACCCGCCCCACGCTCTGACCACCTCCTCCATGTGCCAGCAGTGCCATTTAGCATTGCCCAACGTTTTTATTGCCTAAAACATTCACACAGAACCATGGATTCACTGAAATGCATGCTGGCCTTGAAAAACACACTGTTTTACAAAGTGTTTCCCTGAGTGCTTGAAGTTTGATGGCTCTGTGCCACTCTGAACTTAACACGACCTCAGGGACCGTTCCCAGGGGCTGGAGTTCGGGAGCCCTGCGGCAGGAGCCTGTTTGCCTGCTGCCAACAGAATGTGTCACTCACCCAATGGTCTGGGTTATGTTCCCAAAACTGTGGTTTTAAATATTTCCTTCTGCATCCTGCTGAGGCAATGTTGGGAATTTGTTTTCTTAAGTGGTGGTTTTTCTTGCTGCCACTACTGCCATCCCCTCGTCTCTTCCTTTCGTGTTGCAGTTGAGTTGCTTTTCTGGGGATTTTTTATTCCCAAGTTTCCTTGCCCTCTGTCCTGCTTCTGATGTGCTTTTTGTAGTTTATGATGGCAGTTCTATTTGCTTCTCCAAATTTCTCTGTGGTGCTTTAGTTTCATGCATTACTTTACAGGAGCTTTTAATTTTTAATTTGTATTTATCCAGAGATAAGGGTTTTGAATAAATTACTGTTAAAGATACCAAGAAGAAGCTATTTTCCTGCCCAATCCTACCACTAAGCTAGTTTATTTAAATAGTAGCTCTCACTTTTCTTAGTACTCTGTGCACTGCTTGATCTATTATAAAGCTCTTAGTTAAATAGGTACTTAGTTTTTAAAAGTAGGTGTTCACACTTACCATGAAAAGTACCATCTTTACAGTAATGACTTCTGCATTTTCAGATCTTGGGAACAAATAGCTTCCATGGTGGATAGGAGGGAAGGTAGACCTAAATAATCTTATTTCTAATGAAGATGATGATGAATAAAAATTTGTGCATGGTGTGCAGCACAGCCCACCATGCCAAGAACTGCCCAAGCTCCTGTGAGATGCATGGAAGCTCAGAGCTTTGGAGAACTGGGCAGCCATGGCAATATTGAACACAGGATGAACCTTCCTGCAGGAGTTGTGCATGGATATTTTTATTTTATTCACATTTTGGAGATAGATTCTATGAGCTGCCTTTAGACTATTTTGGGTGGAGGACACCAGGACTGTTGGGGTGTCCTGGGAGGGTTGATGGATGCCATGAATTGCAGCAGTCCCAAGACATCACTCCAGCTCTACTGCACTCCTCAGGTGACCCAGTCTGGTTTTATTTCTCACTCCTAGAGTCATGCTGACAGTTAAATCCTTCCATGTATTTCCAGTGCCCCTTTCTCCATTGTCTCCTCATCTCCCTTTACCTTGACAGTTCAGGCTCTATTGCCACATTTTTATTCTCAATAGCTCCAATGGCAGGTAACTAAAATGCCTCTTTGGCAGCTCCTTCCAAGTCCTGCGTTGGTGATTCTCCCAAAGGTGGAGGTCTGGCACAAACAGGGAAAGGGCTGTGCTCTTCATCTCACCTGCATGTCCATCTTCCCTGGCAAGCCTGGCAGGGGCTCTTTCAGCAGAGACATCCCCGCAGAGGAGCTTCTCTCTGAATCAGCACCCTCTGCCCCGAGGGCAGCTGCAGCCCTCCAGAACTCCTTGTGCTGTAATGGCTTTGTGTCACTCTGCAGTGCCTGGGGACAGTAAATCTCACCACTTGTGCTCCCCCACCGCAGCCTCATGCCGTGCTCTTACAACAACTTATCCATCACTGCCTCCCCTCCTGCCTGATCCCCTGCTGAAAGCCTCTGGGAAGGAGATTTTCAACGGAGCCTCCTGTTCTCCTGGAAAGGCGTTGTTTGCTGTCTACCTGCTCTTCTCTGCCATTCTAAAAGCTTTTCTTCAGATGTCTGACTGCTTCTACTTTTGTTAATTCTTTCCCACCAGGCTGGAGGGCAGTGACAGGGAAGGCAGCAGGATTTTCTTGGAAGGCAAGTTGAAAAGCTGTGCTCTGGCTGATGTTTAATTGTGCACATTGTGCTCATATGAACAGTGCTCATAAAAGTGCTCTGTGGCATTACAAAAGACAGCACCTGAGCCTTGTTACAAAGAGAGAACAGCAGTGCTGTAAGGGTTGCTGATCTGCATAAGACAAAGAGGCAGTTCAGAGAGTGACATGTTTTACCAGGACTTGGTAAATAATTGTATCCCCCCAGCGTGTTGGAGCAGTGCCCCAGCTCATATGGCAACATTTATGAAGCTGGCTTAGTGCTGCTAGTAGTGCATTTTAAAATTGGTCTGGCCAGAAAAAGCAGCCAGTGAGGTGAGGTCAGGACTAGTAGGTAATTTCTAGTGGACACAGAGCACTGGTTGCAGGAGTCCTTCTGATTGCTGTCACTGAGTGCAGAGCCTGCATCTGACTGACACATCTGGGAAAGCTGTATCTACTCTTTTTTCCTATTTATTTCTCTTCCTGACTGATGGATGAGATTGTAGGGTTTATCCTAACAGTTATCCCCTTGATAAGCTTATTACAACTCCAGCAAACTCATGCAAAAAAATATATTGCATAATGGAGGCTTTGCTGTCTGAAACCAGCACAGTCTGAGCTGCCCAAACAAGGAAAGATTTCTGCCAGGCCCCACACAGTCTTCACCTGAGCACATCCCCCAGCTCTCTGCATGGCCTTGGACAGGTTGTTTCACCTTTCTGCTCCCATTTCTTACCCTGTAAGCTGGAGGAAAGTGATGTCTCCCATGAGGGCTGTTGGGAGGATTCAGTGGATAATGAGCCACATTGTCCACAGGTACTGACAACTGCCAAAGCTGCTCAGAGTCATGCCCAGCATCCACATGGGATGGGAAGGATGGGAAGTTGATGGATGTGTAGCAATTTGCTGCCTGTCCAAACCATAGACATCCCAAAGTTCATTGGAAACATTCCCACTTTCTCTTCCATGTCCGAAGTTGTATGTTTTCTCTGAGATAAAAAACCATACTACCATGTTTATTAATGACAGAATGCATGGCAAAGAAAGAGTCCCCATTGCATGAAGCTTCCCTCTCACCCTGAGGAGGGACAAGACATGAGGAGAGGGCAAACATTTCAACAAGTTGCCCCAACAAGAGAAGTGCTAGAAGAGAGGCAGATACTGCAGTGATGAATGAAGGACAAGAGGCTCAGCTGAATGACAGCAACCTTTCGTTGCACTCTGCAAGGATACCACCATGTGCCCTTTTTCCAAACCTTTAAAATCTTGGTGACCAGCAGCAATACAAAATGTCTCCACCATAAAGGCATTAACAAGCTTTTTATGAACTTGAGTCCTCAGAGGCAGATTTATCTAAACAGCATCTTCATGGTGTCTGAGAACCAGAGATGCGTAGACAAATTTGAGGTAATTTAGAGAAGAGCAACACAAATGATTAAAAGACTGAATGAACTGATGTGAGGAAAAAAAAAAAAGATTAAAAGATGTGAATATGCATGACTTGGCCTAATGACAGCTAAAGAGGAATAAATGTCTACAAGTGTTTGAAGCCCCAAGGAGGGGGGTTGCCTGGAAGGATGCATGGGAATAACAACAGTAAGGACCACTGGGTTGAATTTGAGACTTGGCAAATTAGTGTAACACTAAGCAAACACAAAGCCCACCTGTAAGCTCTGTATCTGTCAGTGAGGGTAAGGAAAAGTGATGGAGAGAAGGAGAAGAGGATTTGTGTCAAAAAAGCTACAAATGCCCATGAGCTATATTTTGGCAGTGACAGAGAGTGGCAGTTTGAAGGCAAGACACTACAGAGGAGAAAGGGTTGGTGACTGTGAGAGAGCACAGGGAAGATCCCTTATTTCTCAGGCACATTTTAAAGATCCTCCATGCAGAAGAGCAGTTTGCTTCAGGAAAATGGAGAATCTGACAGGTAATAATGACAATTCCAACTCTGCTCTGTGATGACAGGGAGGTAATGATAGAAGCTGATAGCCAATACCAGCATGTACAAATTAGTTAGTTCATCATAATAAGAAATTAATTGATCAGTCAATGTACTCAAGGACATAAAGTTTCAGGAAAGAGTGTTGGAATAAATAGGAAAAAGGATGCTTCCAAGGGAGCCTAAGTGAATTAGGCACTAACACTCTGTAACACTTCAATTAGGCTTCTTTGAAAAGCCCACACTCTCCTGGTGCTTTGAAATCCATTTGTGGGAAGAGCAGACAAATACAGAAAGATGCCATAATGAAAGTACAAGAAGCTTCAATTTCTCTGAAAGTGAAAAATGCAAGGGATGAGCGGTAACCCCTGTGATTTCCTGGGGATGGGCTGCTCAAAGAGCTCCAATTTGAATGAAGCTTTTGCAGACACTCAGCTCCCATACGAGCTTACAGAGGGAGAAGAAGAGGCAGCAGCACGAATGGAATCAGTCCAGGAACATGCCCTTAGCTATATATTGGAGGAAGAAACTGCATTAAATAACAAAGAGAATGCAGGTGACATTAGCAGTTCCTGAAATTCCCTCTCTTCTAAACTTTTAAGTTTTTTTAAAGAGATACCCTTGACAGAAAATCTACAGAATTATTTTTCTGAAGTTTTAATTGGTTTGAGGAGCTCCCTTGTCTCTTGGTCTGATCAGTCTCTTCATTTGTGGCTTTTCCAATACATTTTCCTGGTTTTTACAAATCTTTCTTCACTGTTGCTGAAGCAACGGCCTTACAAAGACCCACATCCACTGCAGCTCCTCACAAGTGCTCCCTTGCCTTGTTCTGCATGTGGCCCCAGCATTCAGGACCAACCTCCAGAAACAAAATCATTTTATATTCTAGTCAAGAAGCATTTTAGAGAGTTATGGCACATGGATTCACATGCCAGTGTATTGTAGGGACAGAGAAGTTTACTCGGTTCTATGAAGCTCCTGAGAAGCTGCAGCTGGTTTGTTGTTGGCAGTGTGCTTTTGAGAGGCATTGTTTGCTGTGTTTGAATAAGTGACTGCCCTTAAGCAAAAGAAACACCACATACCCCTGGTATCATCTGGGGGAACTTTGAGGGGTTATTTCATAGAGTTTAGTCAGCAAGCTAGAGAATGCATGGTAAGAGTGAGGCTTTTTTAAATCCTGATCAGGCAGATTCCAAATATGATGGATCAATGATTTATTTTCCTGTGCATTTAAAAGCCTCTCATCGTATTACTGCTGGAAATACCAACCTGAGAGCTGCTTTGCAAACAGGAGAACAGGACAGCCGCTCACTGGTGACATTACAGTGTTTAGTCAGCTGTGCTGCCATAAAGATGTCACGTTGAAACCTGATTGCAGGAAGACAGAGAGGCTGCTCTTTCCTTCTTGCTGGGCATGAGATTTATGCACATGGCATCCTGCCACTGAGCCACCAGCTGAACCCAGTGCCTGCAAACCAGATTTTCTGCCACATGTTTATCTCATGATATTAGGAGGCTGTTGGCTGACATGCTAGCAAGCCTTTGGGTTTAATCTGAAGGCAGCATTGCAATTCCAAGAAGTCAATGCGGATGATTAGTAAGTACTCCAAGCCCAGCAGAAAGCTTAGTTGGGCTTGGATATGACCTTGGGTGTAGGAATGTGCAGGCGTTTACTGGAAACATAGTGTGTCTTTGTAATACTCAGGGGTTAAATATATCAGTCTCCTCATTACCACGTAGCAGGGCAGCACTGGGAAAATCTAGCCAAAAAATACTTACTTCTGAGAATGGCAAAGCAGTGCACCAACAGCTTTGGCTTCCCCAAACCAGCCAGTTCCCTGTTGGACTTGCATTTGGAAACTCAGGGATGGCAATATTTTGAATATTGGGTTGGGTAAGCTGTGGGGTAAGCCTGGTTTGGGCTGGAGATGGTGATAGGGAGGGACCACTCACGTCACCTTTCCATCATGCCAGCTTGAAAGGCCACTATGCCACGTCTCCAGCTGTCACCATTGGCAAGGGCCACTGGGCAGTTTGTTACCTGGCCACAGCCAGGTGTTTTTTAATTAGCATGTCCAGTCCTCATTTGAAGGAGTCTAATGCAGTGGAGACTTGGTTCTTCTTCAGATCTGCCTCCGATGGCTTCCTCCATCCAGGGAGATTCTTGCTCTCAGCTGGGACAGTGCACATCGTGAGGGAGCCTGAACACTGGGTTCCTATGAGACAACATAAATCTCCTTCAATGTGAATCATATCTATTCCTATTTCATAGTGTTTTGAAAACTATTGCAATTATGCATAAAGGGCTGAAACAGCAGTTTATTGGAGCAAAACCCTGTCGCAATGTGGGTAATCTACCTTCTGTATTTGTGTTTCTAGCTGAAGCCTGTTTCTCTAGGCAGAAAGTACAAAGGGGCCTTTGTAGGGGGAACAGTAAACTAGAGAGACAGATGAATTATAAGGCATAAGGGAAACATTATTTTGACCTCTTTAGGCATTATTTCAAAAATGTTAAAAATCTTGAGAGCTGTCCAGTGGAGCATTTAAGGAGCAGGAAATATGACTCTGTAGCAGTAGACATACTTCCTTTAAAATCTGACTGTGTACTGTTGTGGCCCTAGTCTGTGCAGTACAATGAGACTCCTTTTGGAAAATACTTGTGAGGATTTTACTGGATTAGAGATTTGAGAATAAAAAGATTATTTTTAATGTGATAGTGAAGTGGTTTTTGTAACTGAGACTGTGAAGATGCCAGAACAAAGCCCACTTGCATGCAAGCATTCATAATACTGATGTAATCAGTAGAGAAGAAATGTCATAAAAACTTTAGCAAAGTAAATGTTCTCACTCAAACTACCAGTCAGGAATTAGAAAAAAGCATTACAGGCTTTTGTAGTCTCATTTGCTGAAGCACTGGCCTGCCTAATGAGATGAGAGCAACTTGTATGTGAACAGATTCTTAGGGAAAGGCTTAAAAGGGTCATCCTCAAGGTATAGCTGGTCATGTTGGTCACATATTCCTCAGAGTCAACACTGACCCAGTGGTAACACTTAGGCTTCCTCACAGCATGATCACAACCTTCTAAACACACCCAGGACAAATGGACACAAAAAATCCTGCCAGAGGGTAGAATTAATTGCCCTCCAATTTGGATTGACATATGGCTGTAGACATCTTAGTGTGCTGTGGAGTGAGGCATGGTCTGAGGAACACAATCCATTTCCCAGGAGCTGATGGCTCACAGTTCTGCCCCAGAAGAGGACATTGATATCTCTGCTTCCCCTGGTGCTCAGTGCATCCTCTCAGCTTACATTGCCCTGGGGACTGTTAAGTGTGTTGACTAAATCTCTCTTAATTATAACATGAGTTTACACATGTCTGGCTGACAAGTAAATACTTGGCTTGTATGAACCCATTTAGGTGTCTGCATCTAGAGCTGAATGTCTCCCTGGAAATGTTCAGTTAATTAGGGAAAGATAAGATCTCTTAAGATTTTTCTCTCCCTGTTTCACGTGAAACACACTTGTGATTGCAGACTGGTGGAAGATCCTGCTTTCTGTTCAGCCACTGAAATCGGTGAAAAATCGCTGAAATATGTGCCTTGAAGCAGGACAGATAGTATCTCTTAGAAGCCTCTGCTCTCCTGTGTGACCAGTGAATGTCCACAAAGACTTTGCTCATGTGGCAGCAGGGCTCTGGCTCCTGCAGAATCACCCTGGCCATGCACAGGGTATCTGGCAACATCACTCAGCAAGGACTTTATGGATGAGATCTTCTGCTGGTGCAAAACCTGAGCAGTTCCCTTTGCCCAACAGGAGCTACAATGAGGTTCACATCAGCTAAAAAACCAATCCTGATGGTGTTCAAAAACTTTCCTAGCATTTTAAACAATAAATATTTTGATTTTTGCATGATGGTGTCCATTCTCAAGGAGCATGAGGTGTGGCCCTACATGTTTATGAGTTGGTGACTCCTAATTTTAGGCCCAGAAGGGGTATTAATATTCTCTCCTTCACCCTGGCATGTGATACAGGCTGTAGAGTAGTCATAAGTGATTCCCAGCAAAGACCTGAGCAATATTTCTACTTGTCCAGCCAGCACCTGCAGCCAAGCAGGGAGAAGAAAACATTCCCAGGGTTACAGGCACGAGCCATGACTCCAGGGACCTGAGGTGGATGAATTTGGCAATGTGCCCTGTGCATGTATTCTGCTGCTTTAGTGATAACTGGTAACGTCAGTAGGTGCAGTAGATGTTTCATAGCTGTATAAGGCACAACGGAAAGACAAGAGAGAATGGAGAGCAAATAACAGATGGTAAGGAGGTTGAAATGCTTTATGGTGCTTATTCCAGTCTTAAATGAAAAGGATAATAGTAACAGGATATTTAGTACAATCATAGCTAACAGAGCTGGGAAGTCTTCATAAGGGAGAATCCAAAAGAAAAAGGCTGCTGATTGCCTAAATCACTTGAATATTCTTAAATCAGTGAGGCTAAATGAAATTCACCCTTGACTATAGTGCTTAAAAGAACTGGTGCGAAAAGAGGTTGCTTTATAAAAGCTTCTCCTGTCTTGTGAAGATGCTGCCATGGTTCGTACTCCTTAAATCCCTTGGTGAAAAACACTGCAATTCTATGTACCCTTCATGCTCTCAGCACCAAGCCCGAGCCGTGGCTGTGTGTGGTCGTGCACACACAGACATACACACAGAGCCAGCTTTCTGTAGCTGTTTGAGCAAAGGGAAGAATAAGAGTGAAAAGTGACATCGGTTTTGATATGTGACATCAGCTTTCTAGCTGATGAAAGGGAGCAGCATGTTCTAATTATTATTCCCCTTCAAAATAAGCCACGAGCTCAGACAAAAGAGGAGAGAAAGGAGGGGGGAATCCAGGAGAGAAACAGAATCACATTTTCTCACTTCTCTAATTAAAGCGAGGTGGGCGAGCGAGAGGGAGAGCTTGCTGTGCTCAGGGAGCAGTGCTGCCCCATTTATTCAGGGAAAGGTGGGAAATGGAGGCAGTAACTCACTGGGCCCATGGCAATTGTCCCATCCCTGACAGAAAGGAGCTGTACTCCCAATGGTAATTGCAACCAGCTTTTGGACATGGTGGTAAGTGGAACAGCATGTCCCCGTGTAGTGGCACACCCCTCTGTGCTGGTGTTTGGCACCGCTTTGTGTTGTGGCTGCTTCCAGTGCAGACCAGCCTCGGGACTGTCAGGGGCAGCTCTGGCATGTCCCATCGCACCAAGGGAAGGTGCTGGCTCCTGTGTACACTCCATAGCTTTTACAACTTTATTTAAACTGCCTTTAGCAACTTGTACTGCTTCCTGAGCAGCCTGTAGTGGGAATTAGCCTCCCCCGTGGGATTGTCTCGCCCATTAGCAGTGTACCCTCTCTCCGCATTATTCCCCTGTCCCGATGCCACGTTTCGTTTTGGCTCCCGTGTAAGGTTAAACGCCTCCAACCTTCTTAAAAAAAGCACTTCCTGAAGTCAGAGATTTGCCACCCACTGCCATATGTCCACTGCTTCCTCTCTTACAAGGTAATGACATTAAGATATCTGCAGCCAAGTGCCTGACATTTGTGGCTCCGGGGAAGGAGCAGCCGTTGTACCTCCTAGAAAGCACCTCAGAAATGGATTTCAGCAAAGCAGGAGTGTCTTCTTTTATATTTTGAGGTTGATGAAGTGATCTCAAGCCCTACTTGGCTCTGTGCCACACTAGAGGTAGTAGCAAGGAGTCAGGAACGAACTGCTCACAGGGTTTTGGTTTTTTTTTCCCAGAAGAGAAGCACTGTCACTTTTCCATCCCTTTTGGATCACCAAACAACTTTTTCAACCTCAAACAATTGCAGAGTGTCCAGGCTTCAAGCCTTTAAGCTGTACCTAAAATTGTCAGTTCTAGTGTTGAGGAGAGCTGATAAGCTGGGGACTGGGAGTCAGCCTGACACCCTTCATCTCCTCGGGGCCACATGTGCCAGATCTGCAGGCAAATGTGGGGCTCAGCTGTTGCAACCCCACAAGTTGTTGCATTTTTGCTTTGGCAGAACTTTCACCATGGTGATGTGGCTCTCCAGTAGGAGAGCATTGTGAATTTGGAGGAGACATCCTTTGTTTTCCTTCTAAATTTAAGCCTGCTTCTTCAGTTTGGGTGGGGAAAGGGAAAGCCCTGGATGCGCTCGCAGGTGTCACTGCATCCTCCGGCTGCTTGGCCAGCCCATTACCCAGTTCAGGCTATATACCTACCCTCCCTTATCACTATACCCCTGCTCCATTCCCATCCCTGCTGCTGGTCCTGTTCCTGCTGTGACTTGGCTCTCACATGCTGCAGGGACAGGCATGCTGCTGAAAAAGAAAGTAAGAGCCAAGTGGCTTCTGGAAGACCAGAGGCATCTGCAGGCCAGCAGATGCTGCTGGCGCCCAGAGTTTCTTGGGACCAGCACGGACCTCAGGAATATTTATTTGCATCCTGGCCTCAATCCCAGTTGGGATCTTTGGATGCTGCTGCTGTATGAATATTTATTGCAACAGATGATTATCTTTTCTTGCTGCTCACCCTTAGTTTGCATCCTGTTTGTCTGCCTTGCTTCTGGAGTTCCATGTTTTCCCATTGCTCTGCTTTTCACTGTATTCTCATGCAGTGGTGTGATATAACCAACTATATATAAAAAGAATAATCTGGGGATGGACTCCTGCCTTTTCGATTGCAGTTTTCTCTCTTGGGGTTTTGTTCTCCTTTAAGCCTTGTTTGGTGACAGACAGCTTCATTTGCTCAGATGTCCTTTACCCTCTGAGGTTTAATGTATTTGTTTAGGAGATGAAACTTACTGTCAGTATTTCTATAGCACCCTCTGGAGTCAGACTTCCCTAAAAGCTAGAGCTACATAATTTGTTTCACCAATAAACTCTACTAATTGAAAGATTTTTAGCAATTGGTTGACATTATTCAGGCTCTACCACAGTTGTTGAAATCTACCCTATTAACTGACTTCTGTTTCACATTTATAGTGCCAGAAAAGACTTGTTTGGGGGTTTTATTACAGTGTAACAACCACACTCACATTTCAAGGTTAATGCAGATAACTCAAACGCTCACTCCATGTCTCCACTGCATAAAGTGTTCTGTTCAGAATGAGCTTTTATTTCCAAAAATTCTTCCATACAGTGCTGTATAACAGGAGTTGCCACCTTTTGATTTTTTTTTCATTTCTGGGACCAAACTCAGCCTGGGCCAGGGAGCTCTGAGGGCTGCATTGTCTCTATCCCACTCATTCACTAGGCAGGGCTTGTATGCAGCATCCATGACAAGTGTGTTTCCAGGCTGGATGACAGGGGATGGTTTACAGGCAAGGAATTGGAGATGCCAAGGGGGTGAACTCTGACTTGAAGGCTGCATGTGTTATTATTTCCCCCCCCTCGCAGTATGCTGCGGAGCTGCTGGCTGTGGTGCGGCTCCCCTTCATCCATCCCAGCTATCTGCTGAATGTTGTTGACAATGAGGAGTTGATAAAGTCTTCGGAGGCTTGCCGGGATCTGGTGAACGAAGCCAAACGTTATCACATGCTGCCACACGCCCGCCAGGAGATGCAGACCCCGAGGACCCGGCCCAGGCTCTCTGCAGGTAAAGCAAAACATCCTTCAACAACACCAACCCCCTGGTTCCACATTTCCTGGGCATGCCCTGGGACAGGGCACAGACCTTGGCTCGTTCCCGGAACCTGCTCATATTTCGATCTCAGTTTTCCATTGTTACTTTCCTTCAGAATTTAGGAGCCTCTCCCAATGGGTGGACATGGGTGTTCAGGTATATACTTCTGAATGGGGATTTAAAAGGAGCCTAAATTTGAGGAATTATTGTCTTTGACAGAGACTGTAATGTTCCTCTGTTGTCCTGAAAATAAGCCAGTTGCCCTCTTTACCTCAGTTTCTCTAGTTGCAGAAATAGGTGAATAATTTGATTTTTTTTGCCATGGAGCCTCTTGTGGGGAGCATCTGTCTAATATTCATCAAACACCTTCACTTTCACAGCCCTTTGTAAGTATAATATTTTTATATGGTGAGGCTGGTGTAAATGTGGTATTTTATACTGATGAGTACTAGATCAGACTGTTTAATGCCTCCAGAACAAATGGATCACACATAACATAATCCCTTTTGAAAACACAGCAGCTGTGAAAAACTGAGTCTTCTTAAAAAGTTTCACACCCACTTTTCCTTTTTGGAAAAATGCATGGAAAAAACCTAAGTGCCCACCTTGCCAGCTGAGCCCATATCATGGTGATGTGAGAAATGTCCTAAATATTTGCTGAACAGAGAACGCAGATACCACATAGGAAAACTGCATCCAAGAAGGAGTCTGATGAAGCAGGTGAATTGTTTTAACATGCTGCCTGTACTTCTGCCTCCCATAAGTACAACAGAAAGCCAGACAAAACTTTCTGTCACTGCCACTGATGCTAATGTGGCACGGAGATGGCATATCAAACCATGGCATTTGCAGCTTCGGGAGACTGCCTCATCAAGGCACCTTTCAGAAGGACGAAGTGTAGAGGACTTTCAATAACAATCTACCCTAAAAAGTCTTTCATTGAAGACGACTAATGGTGTGATGTTTGAAGGGATTTTTGAAGAGTGCTTATTTTATGTATATAAAATTGTAGGTGTAATGTGATCCATTTCCAGAAGCTTGTTGATGAGGGAAAAGTGATTCTCTCAGGGTAAAGGAGGGTGATTATAGTTTTTTAGGTCAGAGTCTAATTATATAGAATCATGTTATTTTGCATATCAACAGCATTCATGGAGGCACAAAGGATCTCTAAACACCCTTTGTGGACTCGCTGCTGCATGTCACATGCCCTCTCGAGGTCATTGATTATAATCAAGTTATGTCTTGCACAGGTGATTAGATTTTCTGGTACGGCGCAAAAATAATGATCTCTTGTTACTGAGAAATATTTATTTTAAACCATACAGCACTTTATCTTAATAACTTTTAAGAGAGTAACCTTGCTTGAATGACACAAATATATTTTTTGAAAATGCTAATGAAGAATGACGATAATCCATTACTCTGCAGACGCATTTCTCTCCGCTGCTGCTCCTAATCCCTCTCGCTGGCAGTCTCGCTCCTGCCCCGCACCTGTGCACACTTGTCTGTGGGCTGGGAACTGTAACACATCTCAGCAATGGCTCCAGTCAGGAGACAGCTCCTGAAACGGTGATGCCTTCCAGCTTGTGGCCTCCTGGTCCTCCTTCTGAGCCTACCTCTCCTGGCAGCACATTGCACAGGGGCTTCCAATTGCTGCAAAAGGGTTTTTAACACTTCAGCTAAATGCCAAGTCCAAACCATCCCCAGCACCTGACTCTTGGATGGAGACAGGAAACATCCCAGGGTTATACTGTGACCCATCTCTGTGGGAATAAGTCTGGAGAGGAGTTTGGAGTAACACAGAGATCAGATATGACTCAGCTCTGGCTGTGAAGTGGGAATAAAACCTCAGAGATGTGAACTTGAAAGTTTTGCATGAACAGACAGTTTGGCTTGCTGGACACCTTGCATGTTACGGGCTTGGAGGAGCTGTTCAAGCACAGATAAAGCTGAGTAAATAATTATATTAAGGCAGGGGCCATCTTTGTCATGTTTCCTAGCACCTGGTAGACCAAGATCATGATCCGTGACGTGAGCACATGTTATCTGGGTCTGGAAAATCTGCTTTCCCTGGGAAAACCAAAAAACAGACAAACAAACAAACAAAAACCAAAACAAACCAACAAACAAAAAGTAACCCACCAGAAAATTATATGTTAATAGAGTGCATGCAGAATGACTATCAGGGTGAGGATCCATAACCATAGCTTCACTTTGTCCAAACATTAGCTTTTAATGTGAGAAGACTTTATTTAGGTTAAAGTCCAAACAGGCTTTTGGTGGATAATGACCAAGCTTCAAAGCTATCACAATCCTTGACAAAATGCCCATTTTCTTCAATGGAAGAGAAACTTGCTGCCTGCAAGTCTCACTCACAGACTGTTGAAATGAATGGACATCTTTGCATGGAACTGCCTTTTTATTTCTTTCCCCCCAAGTTTTGCCCAGATGGCATTCTCCCTCCCTGGTTCTCCCAAGAGTGTTCATAGTGTCATTCCTCGCCCACTGCTCCCCCTACACACACATTCCTGTTTTTTCTCACCCTTCGTGGTTTGATTGCAGACTCTCAAACAGATTTATATATGATACATTAAAATTTCCCTGACTGATGAGTATTTTTGGATGGGTTCCTGCCTGGTTGAGAGATGCCACTTTTTTATAATACTATTTTTCTTACTTGAATCCTAGGAGTAGCCGAGGTAATAGTCTTAGTTGGGGGTCGCCAGATGATTGGCATGAACCAACGTGCTTTAACAGCAGTCACCTGCTTAAATCCTCAAAACAACAAGTGGTACCCATTGGCCAGCCTGCCCTTCTATGACCGAGAGTTTTTCAGTGTGGTCAGCGCTGGAGACAACATCTATCTCTCAGGTAAGCAGCAGATTCCATAGAAACAGAACCACACGAAGGTTTGGATTCAAAAGGACCTTTAAAGGTCACCTAATCCAACCCCCCTGCCATGGGCAGGGGCACCTTCCACTATCTCAGCTTGCTCCAAGCCCCATCCAATTTGGTCTTGAGCAGCGATGGGACAGCCACAGCTTCTCTGGGCAACCTGTGCCAGGGCCTCACCACTCTTGATGTAAGAAATTTCTTTCTTACGTCTAATCTAAATCTCCCTTCTTTTCGTTTAAAACTCTTACATCTGATCCTGTCACTAGAGGCCATGATAAAAAGCCTCTTTCCATCTTTCTTACAAGCTCCCTTTAAGTATTGAAAGGTCACCATAAGGTCTCCCCAGACATTTCTCTTCTCCAGGATGAACAACCCCAGCCTGTCGGCATAGGGGAGGAGCTCCAGCCCTCTGACTATTTTCACACCCTGTCCTTGGACTCAATTTAACAGGTCCACGTCCTTCTTGTGCTGGGGACCCCAGAGCTGAACATTGTACTCAAGGTGGGGTCTCACGAGAGCAGAGTAGAGGGGAACAATCACCTCCTTGACCAGCTGGTCATGCTGCTTTTGATGCAGCCCGGGGTACACTGACTCTCTGGGCTGTAAGTGCACTTTGCTGGATCATTTCCTATTTTTTGTCCACCAGTATCCCCCAGTCCTCCTCTAGAGGGCTGTTCTCAATCCATTCACCCCCCAGATTTATTGGGCTGGGAGAAAAGTTACAATACAGGCAGCCCAGACAAAGCAGGACCTGACAGAGTTTTACCCAGCTGCTCCTGGGGAGAAAA
>VYZP01031704.1:0-42450 GCA_013400635.1 Hypocryptadius cinnamomeus | reverse complement strand
TATCAAAAAAAAAAAAAAAAAAAAAAAGGTGGGAAGAATGCTGGGAGAGAGGGATTTCCCTGCTTTTATCATTCTCCATGTCTCTGCAGTGTTAACGTACTCTCAGAGCAGTCAACAACAATATTTTGCAGTTGCAACGTGAAGAAAATAGGTCTGACAACCATCAAGCATGCAAAGAGGTTTCACTGCCATAGAAAAACAATTTAAAGTACTCTCTGTAGTTGAATCTAAATGGTAGATTATGGAATTTGAGACAGACAGGCTGAACTGCTGAATATGTGACCTACACTTAAAGTATTTGCTTACAGGAGCATTCATGTTTTGTACTTGTTGAAACCTCTCTTCTGACAGTACTCACTAGCCCTGTAATCTTCTTAGTTTTGGTGAAACTGAGACCACGCTCCTTAAAAGGCTTTTAACTCCCAAAGTATCTGACAACACCATGCCCTGAGCATCACAGTATCTGGATTTTTGCAGTCTGTTGGTACCTCTGCTTGGCTAGAGGGGGAAAAGCAATTCCCACCAGACAATGCAAGAATGCTCTGATGGCAGCTGGGTGGGGGCTGGATGATTAAAAGAGGAGGCTGGGCAGGGAGGTGCGGATGTGTGTGATCCGAGGATGTCGTTGGGAGCACAGATGCACCTGGCATCTGTACCAGTAAGGGGTTACAGCTGTTGCCTTCCCCTTGCCGAGCTCTCTCAGTGCATTTTCTGCAGTAAATTGCTGCCTGTGGTGTTAAATTCCATTAATACTGCATAGAGACCCTAAGAATTGATTGGAAATTATTTCTTGATGGTTTTTTCCCCATGCTTGTTTGCCCATGCTTGAGAGCAGCTGGAGCAAAAGTCTTCTGGGGAGGCTTTTGTCAGATGTTGGCTTTTAGTTATTCTTAGCTGAGGTGCTTTCCAATATGTACAGCCATTTTAGGCTGTGCCATACCTAGTAACAAAAGATTAGAATCCTAATTGCAAAGCTCATTTCAGCCCTTTCCCTTGAATCTGGATGAGGGACCGGATGGCATTTGGTGGCTGCAATAAGGAGAGCTGGAAATGCAGCTAAGAGTCAGTTGATGTTTTGCTTTGCTCAAACGTAGAAGACACGGGGAAAAAGGGAAGGAGAACCAACAGAAGTGAGAATGGCCTGCTGCAAGCTCCAAGTACTGGATCTTGCGCTGCATAGCATAGGTTTGGAGAGCAAAATACCAAGGAGGAAGTCTGGTTTTCTCATTAAACCATGGAACTGTGTCTAGTTCATTTTCCTGGCTTGACCACTGGCTCCTAGTGTGGTCCCAAATAAATCATTTCACCTCTTTGTGCTTCAAAACAGGATAGTAAGACACCCACTAAGCAGCTACCTTGGAAGCTTCAAGCAGAAGTTAAAAAGTGACCCATATAAATATTTCACAAGATCATCTTGAACTGTTTTACAGGAGGGGTACAGCTGGTACTGTCTTTTATCTGCAAATGAAAATAAATAAGAAATTTGCCCCTGAAAATTAGAAATTAAGCCTACAGTCCAAGCACTGACTTTATTGTGCCCATATATGTGCTGCTTCAATCCATCACTGTATTAAGCATTTTAGGTTTCAGGCTGGCCTGTGTCTCGCAAGCCAAGATACACTCAGCCTCCTGACACCTTCTTCAAGTCTTGCAGTAATTTAATAGACTGGAAGTTATTTATGAACACTGAGAAGGGTCTATCCCCTTATGTATGTGTCCCTCGTAGTCTGACATCTTGATTTCTTTATGTCATCTTATTAAAAAAACCTCAGCCTTTGGGGCACATGAATAAATGACACAGATATGCATCATCGGAACAGATGCTCAGTATTGAGGGTGATTTATTTTAATTAGTCAAATGTCATTTGAAGAGTTTTTAGTTTGTAACTGGCTTTGATTGCTGTGTGCAGAGCTGCTGCCGTTGCAGGATCTCACGTAACTCTCCCCTTTTCTCTCCCCCGTGGGCGCCAGGCGGAATGGAGTCGGGTGTCACGCTGGCTGATGTCTGGTGTTACATGTCCTTGCTCGATAACTGGAACCTCGTGTCCCGCATGACAGTCCCAAGGTGTCGGCATAACAGTCTGGTGTACGATGGGAAAATCTATACCATTGGAGGGGTTGGTGTGGCAGGCAACGTTGACCATGTGGAAAGGTAAAAAAAACCCCAAAACTCACAACTGAAAAAAAAAAAAAAAAAAAAAAAACAACAACAAAAAACCAAACCCTGTGTTGTTTGCTGGAGCTTTTCCTTCATGCTATGCTAAAGGACCTTTTGCCTTTTAAAGGACACATCAAATAGACTGTATGTGTTAAAATAAGCTTTTATAACAGCTAAGAAAGTAAGAAAGTGGGCAGGATTAGATTTCATTTAAAAGCTTCAGTGGAAAGCATTGTTTCAAAACCAAAGAGGAAAGTTGCCAGCTTCTCGCTTTACTCAGGGGAGGGAAGAGAGGAATTAAGCTTCTTTGGACATTTTTCCAGGTTATACAATGAACTAATAAACTCCCTTTGAATTTAGTATTGATGAAAGTCTTTACAGACCACAATAGTACTTTTTTTTTAATCCAAAAAAGCAACAGCAAAGTAAGTTTCTTGTATGTGTTTTCCTGGTGTAGCACCTCAGCCTTGACCTGGCTGGAAGATCCTCCCTTTGGTGGTCTTGGCCTGGGGCTGGGACCTGCCAAGTTCAGAGTAAAACAACCAATAATAAATGGAAACACTTTTGAATTCCTGGCAGAATAAAGATGGGAGAGAATGGAAATTTCTCTTTTCAAGTAGACTCCAGATGTAATTTTTTTTCACATGGAACTTCAAAAAACAGGAAGGAACAAAAGTGCAACAAAAATATTTCACCAAGTAAAATTCCAAAACCAACTGATTTCTTGTCACCCATGGCATTCAATAAAGCCATAGATTTTATATCTATATCAATGTTTTCATTAAAAAATAAAATTCACTTTGAAATGTAGTTTGTAAGAATATTCTATTCCAAAAATATCAATACCGTCTAAGCCTTCCCTAAACACTTAATTGGGAAATATATTTGGGAAATGTTTTTCCTAAGTGAATATGGCAACCAAAAATATTTTTGTCAGTTTTAAGTGCTGAATTTGAATACTTCTTAAGTAACATTTTGAAGCAGGCATTTTCCAGTGAAAGTTGCCTTAACAGGCAAGACAAATAGGGATAGGTCATTAGGAAAGATTTCTGGGGAAGGGAAAAAACAACACATTTTTCAAAAGGTTGGGCACTGTGTTGGTGATGATGCTCTCAGCCATCAGGGAAATGCAGACAGCAAAGAATGAATGATAAATCATAACAGTGAAAGCAACATGTGAACACTGCTCCCTTCCTTCCCCCAGAACTTAAGGTGGGCCCTGCCCACGGGACTTGCTTTGAAACAAATCTCATCCTTTTTGGCAGATTTGTTTCTGGTATCTGAAGGTATTCATCCCATAATTTAAGTCAGTAAATTTTTAACTAGCAGAACTACTTTCATGAACATAGGAAGAGAGCCCAGGAAAGATGCTACTTCATTCCACCTCTTGATAAAGATGAACAGCAAAAGAATACTATTGAGGAGTCTTGATAGTTGTCATTGATTAAATTATCTCTTTTCAGTTTTCCTTGGGCCTGATTTCTGTCTCTGTTCTGATTTTCATGGTTTCTCTTTATTAAAGCATCCAAAATGTTGGTCAGCTGAATGAACCCTAAATCAAGCAGAGTCCCCCCTGCTCCTTCCCTCTCATGTCAGTCACCCCAGCCCTCACCACAGATGACATTGCAGCCTGCAAAGTCACACTCAGGCCCTTGGGTGGCCCCTGCTTGGCTCAGTGAGAGCAGCAGTGCTGGTTTTCCATTGTACCAAGTCCACCAGGAGACCTGGATGTGGGAAAGGAGCAGATTTCCTCCCTATCATTTCAGTGCACACTGTCTCAGCCACAATAAGGATGTCTTGTCATGGGGATTTGCTAAACCCGTGGTTATAATTAATCTGCTGTTGTCTATAGAGTGGTTTGTGAGACAGAGCCATGGAGAAAGTGCAACATGGCCTCCTTTGGGCTATGCTGGGAAATGAGAGAAGTTTGGGGATGTTTCCTTTTTTATTCTTCATATTAAAATGACAGTAGGGGGTGACAGAAGTGAAGCACAGCATGGCTGAAGCTGTGTTTTGGAAAGGATGTTTCAGGGTCTGCTGTCAGAAATGAAGGTGAGGGGAGGCTGACTCTCCTAGCAGTGCTGAACAAAGTCAGGCCTTTTCACACAAAAGCACTTCCCATTTGGACAAGGCAAGGTTCAGGAATTTAAATTGCTGTACCTATTTTTGCAAGCAGTGAGGATTTCTGAATTTGGATTGCAGCTTTTGAAAAAAACACACTAAAATACAAACTAAAATTACTTCAATTGCTGAGTGGCTGCTGTGTTACGAGCAGTGAATGCCCACTTTTTGCCTCTGCTTTTTGTCCCTCCCCTCCTCTAGAGCTACAAGACACCAACTTTCTCCCACCATATTTCTGTGTGGATTGCACATTCCTCTTTCAAATACTGTGTTGGTTTGGATGGGACAGTGTGGTACAATCTCTCAGTAAGGGGTAAACCTCTCTGTCATCCCAGCAGGTCATATAAAAGCACTAAATTAAAATAATGTGGCATGATCATATGCTCCATGTCAAGTGATACCAAAAATTACATTTACCTCTAAAGTTATCACTCCTCTCTTCAGTGTGGAATTGCAGACACACACTCCTGGGTTTGGGGTAGTATTTCACCAGGAGGCCTCTGAGATTATAGCCCTGTTATCCTCCCAGATGGCGGTGCAGGGGCTTATCCAGGCCTGACCTACAGTGCAGTCCTGGGCTGTGCCACCAGTGTGAAGGGCAAGGCACTGAACATCTTCCCTCGCTGGACCACCTACCACCTCCCCTGGTGCACATGCAGCTTATCTTTCCCAACCACATTTTGCTCTCTGCTTGCTCAGTCAGCCCAAGCGTGACCATGCCCAGCTTTGGCCAGGTTCTGACGTGTGTCTGCTGGCATGGTGAAGGGCATGTCTCCACTCCAAAGTGACTTACCCTGACCTCACCAGTGAGCAGACCCAGAGGATGATGTCTACAGGGTGTCTGACCACAGTGGGTCTTTGAAGACAGGGAACACAGCATTTTCTCCCAGTTTCTTTCTTGGTCTCCAACTGTTTTTCACAGAATTCTTGTAATATTTGATCTTAAATGGTTAAAATCTTACAAATATGTTTTTTACAGCATCTTACTTTTTAAAAGCAAATGTCAGGCCACCTTAGCTACACATGATACCACATGCCTGCACTTAATACATCTGCTGCACCATTACAAAGCATTAAAGCAAGTAGGGGCCGCTGGACTGTTAATGATTTATGGCATCAGCTCCTGTGCCCCTCTCTCCGTGCTTTCAGTTGTGTTGTTGATGCTGAAGGGTGCAGCTTCACCCAGAAATTCTGGTGCCACTTCAAACAGCGGGTGTTTTCCCATCAAATTCAACAGGGCTGAGATTCTTTACCCTTTATCTGCCATTTGTCTGTAAGGAGGCAGCAAAATTCCATCTCGATGGATAATATGGGACTATCAATCACAAACAGATGAATAGGAGTCATTCGTTACTCATCTCAAAATAATGTGCATGTGCCAGAGGGGCTGAGTTATAAGTCCATTTTTGTGGCTGTGCATGGGTATATGTTCAGGGAAAGTTATGTTTTTGCAATGAGTGTTTAGGGAAATAACAGCATGGCTGCAGTTCTCCATCAAGCCCCTCTGGCAAGGTTCTGTGTGACAGGAAGCAAGTCATTAGGTGTTAGGCAAGAAGGTATTACACTTTCTGTCTTCTTCTGAGATATGAGTTGAGTTGGGAGCTGGTGAAATGAAGTGGATCCACAAACTAGGTCTTTGGATAATGGATGGGCCCTGTAATATATGCAATTTGAGAGCCAAGAAGGCTGCGTATGCTGACAAGACAATGTATGTGACTGGAAGTGTGGAAATGTGGGTGCTTTGTGGTTATTATATGTTTGAAGGACAGAAGAAGATGAATCCCCTTGACCTGACAGCACTTTTGCAATAAGGTTGTCTAAAATTGGGAGATTACTTTTGTTGGCAGTGCATACGTTCAAGACAGTCTAAAAAAATCCATGTAAAGAATAAGCTTTATACATTTTAGAAACTGCTTCAGAACCTACTGTTTTACTGAGATATGATCATGTAGGAATTAGGGGTTTTCCCCCAAGGAAGGTGGACATTTCTTCACAGGAACAGGCTACGCAGGGGAGCATTGGAGTCACCATCCCTGTAGGTATTTAGAAGTCATGTAGATGTGGCTCTGAGGGACATGGTCTAGTGGTGGGCCTCACAGTGCTGGGTTAGTGGTTGGACTTCATGATTTTAAAAGATCTTATCTAGGTGAAAGAAAATTAAATATATTGCCTTGTCTTAGGATAGTTTCTTAAGCCTGTCAGAAGAAAAGAAAAAAGGCAAAAATTAGTAATCCATTATTGTGATTTTAAATATGTGAATCATCTGAAGAGCAGTTGAATATGACATTGTACTGCTTTAGTTTAAATAGAAGCTTTCCTGCAAATAAAATTAAATAATGCTTAGATAACTGAAGGATTTCTTGCAGACTGACAGAAATGGTCGGTGTCTAAGTGGCTGACCATTATGTAAGGATCTTATAATGTGAATAAATGAAGATACACATATGGCTGTTTAACCTAGGAGGAGAGAAATTAAGAGACTGAGGAGGAAAAAAAAGTACTGTTTTCTGGTGCTGAAGAGATCAAAAGTCAAGAAGGCAGTGAAGTGAGTGGCACAGCTTGAAATGAAGGGTTTTCTGCTGTTAATACTGAGGTGGTAGGAAAAGAGCAAGGAAGGAGGAGGTGAATGAAATGAATGAAGGACAGGGAAGATCAGTCCCACAGATTAAATCCTAAGAGTGAAGAGCTGTGGAAACCAGCAAGGTTTTATTTCTGCATGTGCTCTCTTCAAGCCTGAGCTGTATTTTCTGCTGGGTTCAGATCATTTGTTGTCTCATGGGTATATAAATTATACATATACATACATGTATACATTATATATACAGATAATGTGCATATACACATATATAAGAGATCTACAAACATATAAGGTATGTGTGAATAATACATAAATCAGCAGGTAGTGAGTGCACAAGGGTCAGATGAGATTCCTGTGCTCAGTGCAAGTGACACATGAGTGACAGGTGGGGACACATGTCCTGCAGGGCCAGGGCCCAGCAGGTTGCTGGGGCAGAGGAAGGAGCGTGAGGGCAAGTGTGTAACACCACACATGAGTCCATAGTGTGCAAGGACTGCAGACCAGGAGTCAGCCATGTGAAAGGAGATGTCTTTGAAGATTCAAGTTCAGCAAATTGGATGGGCTCGGTAGGCCCACGGCCGAGGACAAGCATGGACACACCAGGAGGGAGCAGTGGAGGAGAGGGAAGAAAAACCTTTGCTTGGCTTGAAGCCAGCTCACATTATGTCTCCATCTACGGCTTCAAACAGGGGATTCGAATGCAAAGCTTGACTAATGGAAAGAGATCAAAGTGATTATTCTTTAAATCAGTTTCCTCCCTGCTGGCCCTTGAGCAGGGCTGGTGTGACAGGCAGGCAGGAGCCCCAGGAGCACCAGTGGCTGTGGTGTGATGGCAGTGCCAGAGATGACACAACAGATGGAAAAGCCCTAGGGCAGGGAGCTGAAGCAGGTGTCAGTATTTTCTGTCCTGGGAGGTTACAAAGGTTCACCTTCATTCATTTTTAAACCAATTTAGTTAATCTGGCGCAAATCCTTGTGTGAACACATTAAGAGCTGACTTGAGATAGACCAAAATGATGGAAACCTGCCTTGCAGAGACTTAAGGAGCTTAGACTACTTAGTTTATCCCACAGAAGGTAAAGAGTTGACTTTATTATTTTCTGCACGTCCATATGTGAAAGAGAGAGATTTGATAAGCAGACAGCTTTATAATCCAACAGGGTAAAAGAAACAAACTTTCTGGTGGGTGGAAACTGAAGCAAAACAGACTAGAAATCAAGTCTACCCATTTTGCAAGGAGGGAGTGAACTGCAGGAATGAATTCCCAGGGGATGGAGGCACTTGGTGGGTGGCTGTCAGGAAATCTTGAAGGCATCAATTTCTCCTCTTCAGCCTCAGGACTAGAGTAGACACTCACTTAAGAGAGTTGCTTCACTGAGCAGCCCATGTAAAACCCACATTAGATGCTCATGTTAGGTAGACAAGAACTTGCTTCCACCTGCTTTATGGTTCACTGATTTTTTAAACCAAATGACCTTCAAGAAAAGAGTGAGGGTTTAAGCTTCACCACGTGCACCTATATCCAGTAGATTTGCAGCCTTTGGCTTTCAGCAGATAAAGTGGAACTCGTCATTTTTGGTTTCTCGGTGGCAGATGAAGGACAGTAGGAGAAAGATCAGTTCTGTCATCGCAGAGCATAAACAGAGAGCAGTGGAAGTGGGTTAAAAATGGGGTCTGAGAGACCTGAGGCCTCAGTAGGGAAATTCATACAGAAAAAGCATGATTTTGTAGTTTGAACCTTTCCCCAGTATTCCTATGGATGCAGGCCTCAGCCACACCCAGCCCCCAGCACATGTGAAGAATATAACCCCTTCTTCCCAGAAACATATTGGGACAACCAGAAAGTCATTGCCAAGAATCTCCTTGTCTTGGGAGCTGAAGTGTGCCAAGTACTTCTGCCAGCAACAGGGACGGGACTTGGCTGCTCACCACCCCCATCTCAGACCACTTTGACTGCCCACAAATGTTCCTGGTGCTAAATCAGAGTAGATGGTGTGAGACAAAATGTATCAGTTGACAGGTGGAATGGTCCTAAAGGAGGAATAAGAGAAAGAACACTAGGTCAGTTCTGAGCTCTGTTGGTTTTCCCATTCTATACCCAATTATAGCCATTTTTTTTAACGAGACAACAAGAATTAAATTACCAATTACTGCAGTAGCTGAGTTAGCAAAGTATGTCCCAAAAGCAATGTGTGAAACTTTATATTATGTGAGATTCTTTTGCATATCTGCTCGGGTGGATGTGAGTTTCTCCCTCTGAGTGCTGTGAGTGAATGCAGAAGATGCAGCATGTGGTGCTTACCTGGAGGAGCTGCTTGTGCAGTCAAAATGTATCTGCAGGCTCAGTTTGGTACAAGAATCAGCCCAGTAAAGGTGTGTCACTGTGAATGCTCCCAGCACCATGTTGTTTAATCTTGTTATATTTCTTCCCTTTGATCACTTGTTGTAGATGAATTTAATTTCTCTGTAACTAATTTAGAGCATAATACAAAGCAGTTCTCCATGCTCATTATAAGGGACTTTCCTAATTTTTTTTTTGTTAAAGTTTGCCTCCCTCTTGCTTTTGCTTCAGTTTTATGAGTGGGTTAATTACTTTCAGTTATATTACTTGGAAACTCATTAGTGCATTTTTATTAAGCACGTTATTTTTTGCTGTTTATGCCATTTTTATCATTCCTCCCTTTTATTTTCCCTAAGTTTGAACAGTGAAAATTTGAGGGACATGTTACAGAGGGAGAATTCCCTTGTTGCCAAATCATATTTTGCAGATGGGTTCGTGTTCATCAATTCATTACATGTTTACATATCATGCCTTTAAGAGCAAAAGCCCTCAATGGGTGGTGAGGGCTTCTGTACTGGCAGTCAACAACTCTGAAAAATCACTATGCAGGAAACTCCTGTTTGACTGCATCTGTCATTACATGGAAATACAGAAACCTAAAAATCATATTATTCTCCACTGTTTCCAAGACTCATTTTAGAGCAGCTATTTGGATCCCTGCCACATTATCTTTAAAAAAAAAGGGATGCCTGTACTTGTGATGTTGTCTAAAATGAATCTTCATCCATGGATTGTTAACTGTACATCCCTTATGGTCAATGACTTAATTAAATCAGATACTGATGACCTTAAAACTAATTTAGCACTTTCATGCATACTCTTTTCTGTTTGATTCATGTCAAATACAAATGCAATGGTGAAATCTTACTCCAGCATTAACAGCTGCAGCATCCTGAAATGAAGCACAGTAGCTTGGTTTGCACAATGAAAATTAAATGGAAGCAACTTATTCTGGCACAAAATGAGAGTTGCTGGTCAGTTAACTAGAGTAAAAGGAGCCATCATGTTGCATTATGTTGCAGGTGAGATGTGTTCCACAAGCTGAACAACTGAAGTATATTAACAGTTGCCTGCCCACAGTCACTATTGGATATCTCCGCACTGATTAGCAAGAATAATCTCATTGTGTACTCATTAAAAGAAATTAATCAGTGGAAGACATCTCAACAAAGATGTCCCGAGTTTCTGCACCTTGGACTATAATGAGATTTGAGAGGCATATACAGAAAACAGAACCAGCTTTCTCTGGGTTTCTACCCATGTTTTAAAACCATAGAGAAAAGCATTCATTGCACCGTTTACCAAGTGGCTGAATTTGCAAGATGTTAAAAAACCATATATTTCTACCTCTGCTTTTCTTCTGCTTTCCAAGCCGTCTTTCTGTGCCTGTCTGTGCTGCCCAGTGCTGCCCACCGCAGCTCACTGCGCCTGCTGTCGTCCCCAGGTACGACACCATCACCAACCAGTGGGAGACCATCGCCCCCCTGCCCAAGGCCGTGCACTCGGCCGCGGCCACCGTCTGCGGGGGCAAGATCTACGTCTTCGGAGGAGTCAACGAGGCCGGCCGAGCCGCGGGGGTCCTGCAGTCCTACGTCCCTCAGACCAACTCGTGGAGTTTCATAGAGTCCCCCATGATTGGTAAGCCATGTGTGGTGTCACAGCAAATCTCTGTGCTGCAGGTGTCTGAATGCCTTTGCAGAAAGCAAAGGAGTTGTAGGGTGGGAGGGGATTATCCCTGTAACATATTGGCAGCTATGCATGGATGCTATGCCAGAGAAGCAATTACCGGGATTTTCACTGAAGGCACTTGTCACTCATTAATACACGCTAGTTACCAGCTAGAAGTGATGAGTTCAAAGCAGAGGAGAAAATAAATCAGTTAACTAAACACGAACAATTAGCCATTTTAGATTTAAAAAATCTCCAAGCGCAGTGAAACTTCATGCTGGCATCCTGTGTTGTCCCATGTGGGCTCACAGCACTCCTCAAGTAGTGGATTATCACTCATGGGTTTGTTAAGATGCTGCCTGTGCTGTGGGAAGTGACAGGCATTCTGAACTGGGATTTATCAGTGGTGTCCACAGGTGTATGTGCTTCAGAGGCTGACAGCTTCAAGATGTAGTTTATTAAAACTGTGTTTATTAGTGTATGAAGCCCTTGAGCTCACCAAACATAAAGAGCAAGACAAGAAACCAGGTTTTCCAGTGTTCCAGCCAATGTCAGGGGTGGTGACTTCCTTCCAAAATTAGAACAGCACTCAGAAGTTTGCAGCTTGCTTTCTGTGGTGATTTGCACCCTGAGTGTTTCGGCTGCTTTTGGCAATGAGGTTTAGCACTCAGCCAGGTGAGGATGCTCCTGAAGGCGACAGCTGACCTGGGTCATCTGCTCTGCACTGGGCTCTGCCAGCCTTCAGTCTGGCTGCACCCAAGTGGCAAAGAAACAACTCACACACAGTTATTGCAGAGAAGCTGCTTTCAGAGTGGTTTGCCTTCACCTCCTAGTTCAGAGGATCATACAGTGGTTTGGGACCTTTAAAGGTCACGTAACTCAAGCAGTAACCAAGGACATCTTTCACTAATTCAGTTTGCTCAGAGACCTGTCCAACTTGACCTTGAAGTTTCCAGGGATGGGCCATCTACTGCCTGTCTGGGAAACCTGTTCCAGTGTTTCACCATTTGTGTTGAAACTGTGACTTCATTTTTAAAAAAATCATCTTCTCATTACTGAGCCTTAGAGCAATAGGAGTAGCAAGTAAGTAATCATAGAAGGACAGCTGTAAGGTATTCAGGTAGGTCCTGGCTACAGCTATTGCTGCTCCTTTAATCCACTGACTGACAGTGTGAGGTTTTCCTGGACTCACAGAACTCTGCAAAAATGAGTGTATTATGCAAAGTTGTATTCCTCTTCCTTACCATAATAGTTCAAGTGCCACAGAGTCTAGCAAGTGTCAACACCATGTGTGCTTAAAAAAAATCATCTTAACCATCCAGAGTTGGGTTCTAGCAAGTGTCAACACCATGTGTGCTTAAAAAACATCATCTTAACCATCCAGAGTTGGGTTCATCACCCATCATTCTAATAGAGTTACTCTAATAGAATACTATTCTTTATTTCTTAATAGTACAAAAATACATTAAAGATACTCGTGAAGTTAAAAGATGGTATTTACGTTTTCTTGGTGTAAGCAAAGTTCATTAGTTAAGCTGAAGGCATAAAATAAATGGTAAAACAAGGAGTTCTTTGTTGGGTAATGTATAACATCAATTTACTTGCAAATAACTTAAAATAACACAAAATCTGAAAAATGTCACCGCCATGGAGATTGTCTGGGAATGTGAACTGGTGTAATGCCTGATCTTTACTACAAGGCAGTGGGAATTTTGGAAATACATTTTAATTTCCCCAGCTCTACAGAAACCATAGTGCCACTGGTATTTTTAAAGTATCCACCAAGAACTAGATGCAGTGCCAGGTACAGTACAGACTAAAGGAAAGAGGAAGTAGAAGGAGCCTTTTGCAAAATGGAGCTGGGATCAATCCTGACATGATCACTGCCAGGGTGCCTCTGACAGTCTCAGAGCCTTTTTGTGTTGATTTGTGAATTCCTAAGGTGAACCTCTGAGCTAAGGCAACTGAGATGTCTGATGGAGAGTTGTTACAAAGTCACCCCAAAGATCAGTGAAAACTGTTTGACCTCAAATAGGACAACAGTTTATTTAAAAATGCCTCAGGCATGCTCAGATACGCAACAGTAGCTGCAGGTATTGAAAGCAGCCAAGGTCTGTGGAGATTTTCAGACCAGTAGCACCTGTCTCATTTCACTGTGGTATTTTATGGTAGTGAGTTGAATGCAGCATGGCACACATTTGAACCCAAAAGGTTCATCTCTGTCAAAGCATCACATGCAGCCTAACCCAAGGCAGCACTGGTATCAACCATGGCTCTTGTCTTGTCCAGCCTGAGTGGAGGTGAAGCAGGCTGGACACTGACATCCTGCCTGTGCAGAGGAGATGCAGACTGGGGACTGATAGCAAGTCCACGCCGCTCAGCTCTTGTTCTTCTGCCTGGAATTCTAGGAATATGCAGTGAATTCACTCCCAGTTCCCATTTATGCTTCAGCTGTCAGGAGGTGTTGGGATGTGGATGCCTGTGCGCAGTAGGTATGACACCAGGCTCACTGACACGCTGCATGCAGATGCTGTTGAAGCCTTTGGGCAAGTGTTGGTCACACACATCCACATCGGGGGAGAAGAAGGCCTTCCTTAATGCCCCATCCTCTGCCCTGTGTCAGTCCTTCCCACCTTGGAGTGGGCAGATGTTCCTGCAGCAGTGCAGCTCACAGCTGGATGTCACTGGGAGCCTCACAGGGTTTTCACACTGCATGTTTGTAGTAAACCACATTGCACATCCCCTTCTCATGGTTTTAGATGTGAAAACAAAAGTCCTACATGAGTAAGTGAACCAGGACTATGTACTTGCAGCATCTGCCTTTCAATTTCTGGACAAGATGTCCTATATAGCTGTGCTAAAAATGTATTCCATGCCCAGCTTCCTGAGCTTTGTCTTATTTAACAAGATGGCCATAGACATGCTGAAGTCAGAGATTCTAAGTAAGCCTAATTACTTGGTCACTGCCTTTTAGTTCACGTTGTGCCTTCATGACAGGGCACTAAATTATACCTTTCTTTTGATACTCTGAACAGTCAGTGTGGAATTAAAAGTTTTTGTTAATGTTTTTGGATTGAAGAAAACCAGTATTTAATTACCATGACTATTAAATTTTTAAATCTGGTGAGAACCAGAGAAAGAGATCTAAGATCTGTGAGTATTTCTGGTTTCTAATCCAAGTATCTAGTTCCTCACCATACCATTTACTCCTGCAACGATATGTCAGACCAAGGTGGGACAATCACAGACCCAAGAATGCAAGACCTATCTGGAAAACAGCACTAGAAGCATCTGTGCATTTTTACTGCACTGTCCCATGGCTTATTTTGGCTAAAATGAATAATAATAATATTTTATTTTTTGACTTTACAAGAAAAATCAGATATATGTTTTGGCACTTTCCCAAGGCCAATAGTTTGGTATTTGTAGGGGAATATAGCTGGCTTTCACCTGAAAGTCCCACAGCAATGAGTGTTTAATCTCATTCTTCAGTGTATTTTTCTTCCCATGGCCAGTTCTTAGTGTTTTTCAACCCACTAAGCTTGAATTTTTATCTCACCCATTTCTCCTCTGCACATGCCATGTGCTCCCTTCAGAATGACTTTTTCCACTCCCCAGTGTTTCACTACCTATTCTCTGCCCTGCAAAATCAGTATTTTTGTGTTGATGTTTATTCAATGTCTTCTTCACTCCTACCTCTCCTTCATCTCCATGGCTGTTCTTTTTCCAGCACTCTGAAACTGAAGTTCACCAACATGGTGCCCATAAATTTGATGCTAAAGCTGCCCTGTGGTGGCAGGTGGAACCTCCTGCTTTGGCATGGGCCATGCCCACCACACATACACAAAACATGGTGTTTGCAAGTGAGGACACTCAACTGTGGGGTCTCCAAGGAGGATTTGCTCAAGGGTCAGTGGGGAAGCCATAGGCCTGGCAGCCAGTTGTGTATCTGGAAGAGATCAGCTCCCAGGAGAGCTCTGAGCCTGCAGGGTGGCATCCAAGCCCTCTCTGATCATGCAGCAGCTTCACCTGGGCCTCACGAGCTGTGTTCAGGATCAGATCACAGTCTCCTGGTTATCCTGTGGCTGTGCCATTCTTGAATTTGTCTGCAGGGTGTTCAAGGAGGGGAAGATGCACTTACTATTAAAAGCAGGCTTAGTTTGTATTAACCAGACTCCTTTCTCTAATCTGCTCCATCAAGTGCATCAACCTCCCCACCAGGCACCCACACCTGCCAGGAGACAATTTGGTTGGAGTTCTGCCTGGACTGGTGGCCCTCCTGCATTTCCTCCTCCCAATAAAAATGTTTAACTAGCTTGGTTAGAATAACCTTTTTCTGTATGAAGTGCTGCTGCCATTCATTGCAGTGCCCCTTCAGTCTCTGACCGAGTGCATTACTGGAAGGCAGTCTAAGATCTTTGAGCAACCACAGAAGGGAAAACAGGACTGTGCTGCTTGGCCTTGTAATGTAGGGAGAGATGTGAGAGCCACGGACACATCCCAAGAGCAGCCTGTCCTCCCTAAGCGAGGAGCACAGCAGCAGCTTAAATCATCGACCCCACGTGCAGGACACCTCTGGCTCAAGGATTGTCATGGAGTGCACACTCCTTCCTCCAGTGGCCTGTCACAGAATAGAACTACTGGCTTATCTTCCTCTAGCAACAGAAAAGGAGAAAGATGTTACCATTTTATCCACTTGGAGAGAAGATTACCTTTTACCTATTATCTCATTTACATTTATTCTGCCTTCTAATCTCAAGTGTGTTTGCTGACCTGGACAAATCCCATTTAAGATTTTCCGGCCTGAAATGGATTACTGTATCCAACAGCCTCAACACTTAGACTTTGGACAGGAAAGGAGGCTGCTTCTCTGTTTCCATGCTTCCTCTCCCCTCTCTTCCTTTTCTCCAGCAGCCTTTTGAAATACCCAGTGTCCCCGCTGTATCCCACAGAGGCCTCTGACACATAGAAGCTCATGTTCACCCCCAGTAGCTTTGTCTACCTCCTCTCCAGCTTGCTGCACATTGATCAAAAAGCCCAACCAGGACATGCTTTTGCAAAACTAGGCTCCCCATCAGTTACCTTCCACTGGGACCATGTTAAGGACTTCAAATAGTGACAGAAATTGGAGTCTCCTGAAAGTTTGCATGAGCATACCAAGTCCTGAAAAAGACACCACCACAGGAAGTGTGTGGGTTGCACCTGGGATGAAGTAAAGCTAAAGACTGAAGGTGGTCATCCACACTGAAGTATGAGGAATGATGACTTGAGGTTTCCAAAATCCTGGTATCCGTGAACAATGTCTGTCCCCAGGGTAACAAAAAAACAAGAAACAAAAAAACAAACCAAAAAAAAACCCACCAAAAAAAGCCCTGCTTCCTCTCTACCTGTTTCTGGAGGGGTGTCCCTCATGTCTTTTTGCTGTATCTTCATCAGTAACAAGAGACTTTTCTGTGAACAGCTCCCTTCCTGAAAGAAACAGCAAAGATTTTTGTGTTTCTGTGTCTCAGACTTACTTGATAACCAATTTGTGAAATTAGAGCAAAAGACAAAAGCAGTAAAAAGACAACAGATAGGAGATGTATTGAAAAATTGATGAGAATCATATACGATTGCCTCTTAAAAAAGGAAGAAAAGAATATCAGACTGTCTGCCTGTTCAAAAAGGAAAAAAAAAAAAAGTCACTATAAAAATACCCAAGGGGTTTCCCTCTCATTCTTTAACAAAAAGAAATGTGAAGTCAGTGATTCAGTCCCCTGAGAAGTCACTGTTTCTGCCATGAGGGAGCCCCAAATAATTTCCCTGTGAGATTTGGGAGCTTAGGGGTTTTTTTTAATGCAAGAGTTTAATTCTCCTTCAAAACAGTGCTAGTCAGAGGAAAAAAAAAAAACACACCCAGGAAGATGTGATAATTAAATATGGAAAATTTCTGGTGAGTGTCTTAAGTGGAAAAAATGTCACATATGCAAGTCTGATTTGGAAAGGGATGCAAGCCGGGTTGTTGGGATAGATAAGCCTTTCTGATGAATTACAGTGGCTTAGTGGCACTGCAAAGAAACTGAATACTCCTTGTTCTATTTTCTGGATGAATTAGTTTCTTGCCATCTGTTCCCAAGGATCAGTGACATTTTCCTAATACAGCCGTGGTTTTTTGACATATGCCTGTAGATACTCAGCGTAGTAGGAGCTCAACTTTAACCCATCACATGGGTTCTGTCTGTTTCCCTGCTGGGTGCTTCACCCCTGTAGGTCCCCCTGGGCACGTGCCAGTGTGGGGTGCATGAACTGAGCCAGACCACCCCATGGCCATGCTGGGACAGAAGCAGACAGCACAATACCACTCTTTTCATTCTAGTTTTACCAGCTGAAACTGCAGTTAAGGAGATACCTCTCTTCTGGAGATGTTCAGCAGCTTTTGCTTAACTCCTGTCAAATTAAATCTCTGTTAAATATTTAATGGAATAAGGTAGTTTTACAGGAACCTCAGGGTTACAACACACCATGCAAGAGGTAAGCAAATCCCAAAATGAAGCTGCCAGATCTGGTTTAAGCCCATCCTTTTCTGTGTTCCTAAAAGGACACAGTCATAATGCTGTAGCTTTGGGAGGAGCATATAAACCTCTTTGGTGGTAGTAGAGGCTGATATCAGAGATGTAAGAGCACTGTAAACGTGGTGTCTCACCTCCTCTCCAGCTTCTGCCTTCAAGTCCCCTTGGGAAGAGGTTGCAGGGGCTGAAACCAGCAGGAATGTGTCCACTATGATTCCTTGTTGGAGATGCAGGGGGATCAACCTTCCCTGAGCACATGAAAATGCAGATTTTGGAAAGGCTTTAACTTATATTTAACTACAAATGGAGAATTTTTATGTGTCTCCTGACCCCAGGATGGCCTTCCAGGAAACATGCCCTTCACACCCCAAAGGGCTAAGCCACATGCCTCTTAGAGAACTGGTTGTGAGGCTTATTTTAACTCAAAGAATGTATTTTCCCATCTTTTGTTCCCAAGCACTACTGACTGGTTCCACAGAAATGTTGATTAAAAAACTGTATCTCATCAAGACAGACATCATCATGAGAAATTTCAGCCCAACTGGCTCATATTTAATAATGTGCATATGGCGTGCTAGCAGCATAAGGGACAAGCCAACTAATTAGATTAATTTCATTCAATAATTTATGATTAGTTTTACTAATATTTCTAATAATGCCACAGCTAACAAGAATTTTAAAGTGTCCTCAGAAAATCTGATCAAACTTGACGCAGGATGAGAGATTTGCTTAATTTCAAACTCCCAACCTCACACAGTTTGTTGCTAAATTACAGGACTGCTTGGAGATACACACACATCTGAAAATAAAAATGCAGGTGAATTTATGAGACAGATAAAGATGAAAAAGAAATCGGGTCTCAGAAAATCTTCAGGAAATGTATGGGTGACATTCCCACAAGCAAAAGCACAATATAAAAGAGTATCAACAATTGAATATTATTAAGGGGGTCTCTGTGCTGTGGGTTTCTGCCATACTTAGCTGCTGCACAGGCATGGGAAGCACCTGAGCTAAAATTTGCAGCAATTCAAAATTCTGAAACAATCTGACATCTTAATTTCATATGTAACTATGGAACTTTCTTGGTGACTCTATTAGGCTTCAGGAGAAGATAATTGTTCTTTACCAGTTTAGAGGGAGGCACATACTGGGGGATGAAGAAGTGATGAACTTTAAAAGTACCTTTGAGAACTTGGAGAGAGGAGAACAAAACCAGGAAAGGTTTCCTCATTTTTCTTTCCCTAGCCTTGGAGGTTTAGAGAAACGTGACTTATTTATAAATAAGGGGAATGTATAAATAAAAAAACAGTCTCCAAACCTGAGCCTAAAACTGATCTCAGTGTTGCTTTCCATTGACAGATAACAAATATGCTCCTGCAGTCACTCTCAATGGGTTCATCTTTATTCTTGGAGGAGCTTATGCACGAGCAACCACCATCTATGACCCAGAGAAAGGCAATATTAAAGCAGGTCCCAACATGAACCACTCCAGGCAGTTCTGCAGGTGAGAAAAAACATTAAAATGGAATTACCGGTGCCTTAACATTTTCTGTTGATGAATAAGCTACTACAAGTGAAGGGGAGAGGGGAAGGGAGGTGTGAACCTTTTGGGGTTTTTCCTCATCTCTTTTCTGTATGTGCTCAGGCACACAGCATTTCCCAAAGTGTACATTCAGCACTCTGTTATGGTTCACGTGTCTCCCCACATTCAGGCACGATGGATCATGGGGTGGGATGTGAGTTGGGCTCCTCCAGTGATTACAGGAATGCTGTTCTCAGTTTGCCATGTGCAACTAGAGGATGATAAATACCCTCTGTAGGAGAGACCACCATTGTGTGGAATGTTTTTGCTAGCCAGCTAAAAGATCCTTGAAAGAAAAAGAATACTGAGTAAGCACTACACACGGGTATTAATTACTATTATTTATTAGGTGCTTGTGATTGCTTTTTGGGCTCCCTTCCCTGATCGTGGTCACAAGTTGAACCAATTTCACCAATTGTCTGACAAAAATAAAACTTGGCAGCCATTGCAGGTACTGGCAGCACTTAAAGGCCTTTTAAATAGTTTTACATGGCTGCTACTGAAAGACAGGCTTGTTTTGCACAGCCAGCCCGTCACAGAGCAGATTCCCAGGCTGGGGAAGGGCTGAGCCGCTGGTTTCCCTGGAAAAGCCACAGCTGGTCTCTAGACACTGCCACAGGCATCAGCTGAGGGTTTGTTATCCATGTCTGATGCAGCAGCACCCTGAGGCACTAAGCCAAGGCAGGGTGGAGGGGATGTGCCAGGCACTGTCCTGACAAAACACTGGCTGGGTTGGGAGGAAGAGCAGCAATGGGCAGCAGCAGGGCCCACAGCAGACCCACTTCTTCCAAATATTCAGCCAACTGCACCTTGCTCCGGGGGTGTTCCTGGCCCCCATCCTACTATTGGAAAACACCCCCATGTTTTAACTTGGATTTAGCCTTTCACTTCAATGCACATGAGAAAATGCCTTTTAAGAAATCATGCTCAGTTTTTCTCTTTTTGCTATTTTTTTTCTCATTTTCATCTTTTTCCCTTCCTTTTATTAATTTAAGAAGCACCCTCTCTTGGCTGTTGGAGCAGATATTGCTGTAAGCAGAGGGACTAGCTCTGTCCCAAGCCAGCTCCATCCCAGTGGCTGCTGCCCTGTACCCCTGCTCTAAGGAAACATCCTCCCAGTTCCTCCACTCTAGCAGAAGGCAAAGGAGGACGAGGAGTGCAGTGCTCAGGCAGCATATAATGATTTTTTTTCTCCAGAAAGCCAGAAATAACAGGCACAATACCACTCAGTATTAGAGCCCTAAGCTGTAAAATGAAACATGAGGGACTTGGACATTTGATACATTCCTGCGTCTTCCCATCCATCATAGAGAGGGATGAGCTGCTCTTTGAACATCTTGGGTTTGTAAAAAGTAACAAGAATCTGTTAAATATACAAGAGAAATTGCATGGCTGATTTCAACTGTTGGCTGAGCACCTCACCTGAAAACTTGCCAGGGTTTCTAACATGAAGGGATGCTTTGCTCTGCACTGTGCAGAACAGAACGACCAAGGCAAGTGAACCAGTGACCTAAATACTCCCTAGTGCTTAGGCACCATAATAATGGGCTTTGTTTAAGCAGAATTTGCCACCTGTACATAAAAAGTAATTTCAGACTTTTAAATGACATTTTTTTCTAATGTCTGAAGCAACAGTGGTCAGGAAACCTACTTTTATAGTGGAATGGTCACCAAAAAAAATACATACAATTGGAAGCAAAAAAGGCACCATTTCAAAGATTCTTGAATGCACTGGGAAACAGTCAAGGAAAAATATTTCAGCCTAAAGACATGTAAAACCTGTGACAAAACCTAAATAAATCAGTGTGTGTGGAAATAGGGAAGATGGGTGATCAGCAGTAACAAATAGGTTTAAAACCTGCTGCTGCTACAGGAGGCTGAGGGAACCAGTGCTGAGGGCTAATGGGAGTAAAAAGGAAGGCACTTAAAAACTTTGGGGACGAAATTTGTCATTTGAATCAGTTATAAAACCACTGGTGATGAGACTGATGAGGTAGCAAAGTAAAATACAGACCAATTGGGTAGATGTTTCTCATCTGTATTTGAAAGGGAACAAGGAGGTTTGGTTCTGTGTTCTGCTGTGAGGGACCAATAGCAGTTACTGTTGGCAGCAAGGAAAAATGGGAACTCTGAAATTATATTCTCAGATCCAGCAACGCAGCTGTCTTAGACACAGGTGTCTTTAGAGACTTCATTGAGAAGCTGATTGAACCACTAATGTTGATTTTTAATAACTTTTCAAGTTGAGGATGGATCAGGGCACTGCCAGAGTGTTTCTGTACTTTGAAAAGGTGAAAAGGAGAATTTCAGTGCAGCAATTAATTTTGCAAAGTACTAGCATCAAGGTAAGTGGTCTCACTTAGCCTCATGTTGGTCCTCTGCAAAATACCAGAGTGGTTAATTTGGGATTTCATCAACAAATAACTAGATGCTAATAAAATAATGAAGATCAATCAATGCACTTTTCTGGAAAATGAAGCTTGTTAAACCAACCCTGTTGTCATAGACTCATTTAGGTTTGAAAAGGCCTCTAAGGTCCTCAAATCCAGCCATAAACCTGACACTGCCAAGTCCACCAAAGGTGTTAGGAAGCCTGGTTCTTTGTTTTGGTTTGTAATACAATATGCCTGGCTGCTGAAGACAGCTGTGATGCTGTAATATACTGCAATTTCTTCAAGGTATTTGGCCAGCATTATATGGAATTAACAAGGCACATGGTAGAGAGATTAAATCTGCTTCACTGACAGATCTCAAAATGTAGTTGTTAATGAGAAGGTATCATTCAGCAAGGCCACTGGCAGCAAGCATTTCTTCTTCTCCAATGCTATTTAATACATCTATCAACAATCCAGGTAATAGAAAATCTCTTCTGATAAGGCTGCAGGGGACTTAACACTTACTGGGTACAAAATATTACAGAAGGAGCTTTTTATCAGTTCCCTGAATATCTCAGTTGAACTGTCTCAAGCCAGCAGTGGTATTTTAAATACAAAGCAAGACACGGAGCAAGCACACTCATAGCAGCCCTGCTCCCTTAGAAAGCCAGGCTCTCAGAGGAGGACATAAACGAGATCACTCAGAGCAGCACAACATGAGCTCGCATCACAGTGCTCTGGATAAAAGGTCAGTGCAATATTGGGGATATAAAACATGCCCCAACACCAAAATGAAAACAAGCTGAAGCTGGGTAGAGCGAGTGCTGCCACATAACGGCGCTGGGAGACGAGTGTGGGTCCTGGGTCCTGCATCAACATGTGGAAATATCAGAAGTTCAAAGGGAAGCTGCCAAAATGACCCCAGATTGCAAATCAAACCTTTGACATGAAACTCAAGGAGTTTATCAAAGAAAAGCTGAGAGGTGACTTGATCACTGGGAGCAAATGGAGAAGCTTTCAGTCTCGCAGACAAAGGCGTAGCAGGTTACAGGGCCTGGAAAGTCAAGTTACACATCTCGTAAGTGAAGCACTTTTCCAACAGCAAGGATAATTAAACAGAGAAGCAGCAAGAGAGGGGGTGAACTCACCAACACTTGCTGTTTTTAGGAGAAGATTAGATACGTTTCCAGGAGAGATGCTGCCTGGGGAAATGTCCATGGCCTGCGTATACACAAGCTCAGATTAACTAAGCACAGAGGTCCCTTCTGACCTTAGCTTGTGAATCTATAAATTCCTCATTCCACTCATTAGCATGGATCACAAAAAGCATGGTTTAAAAGCAGCAACATAAACAACTTAAAAATTAACTGCATGCTATTGATCTCCTCTCACCAGGAATCACTCAATACTGAATTTGCTGGGAAAAATCTTGACCGCATCACTTTTATTTTTATCTGCTTTGTTTCTACATGTTAGTGAGGAGGGAGCATGATAGCCTCGAGTAGAGGGAAAAGAAATGTGTGTGACATTCCCTGCCTGTGAAAAATTAAAGGTCCATTCAAATGGTTTTAATATCAAGTTAAATTACTTTTAATGAAAAATGAAAAATAAATGGTTCGGATCTCCAGCTTACAATCAACAGAAGAGCAAATTGAGGATCATTTTCAGATTAAGCCCAGCCTGATGGAAGTCAATAAGAAATTCATGCTGATGTAGAATTAACCCTTTGAAAGATGGTGCTAAACGGGAAAAGAGCTATAATAGGCCTGAAGCATTTTAGAATTCACTGAGAGGTTGAACACCTTCCACACAACAGATGAGGGAAATATTTGACATTTCCCAAACATCAGGCAAGTGTGAGCTTTTTGCCACACACCCTTTCTCAGTTTGGCAGCCCCTGTTTATTTGCAGGATCTTGAGAGGGTGGACAGCAGCCAACAGGAATGAAAAGCCAGGATGAGATGATGACACCTCGCTCTGCCAGACACCTCCCTCCAAAAAGACTTGCAGATATCCCTCCCCTTCAGCGTGGCAAGGCCTCCCTTTGCAGGTGGGAGTTCTTCCTTCCTGCAGTGCCCTTCAAGGGTTTATTTTTTCACAAGTGAAAAGAATACCAAATACATTCCTGTGCATGATTAAAAATTCCATATTCGGCTTGCTTAGAATGCAGGCAGCGTGCAAACAGGCTTGTGCTACAGGGAGCCTCCACGGGGCAACAGCAGCAGCATGGTGGTGCCAGCAATAATTCCAGAGAAGCTAATTTAGTACCAGCAATTCCCAACAGACACCAGAAAAGCATTTTCTTCCTCCTCCTCTGACTGCTAACCAGTAAGATTTATTAGATGGTTCTGCTGAATGGAAATCTTTAATAAAACTTTGTCTCGGGCTGAACAGCACAAAACCAGGGTCAGTGTGGGGATTATTTTACACATACACACACCCCCCACCCCCACCTCTTCTTTTCAAGTAAGGCCTTGTTTTTGAACAGCAAAGCATGGTGCTTCCTGTAGTGACCTGCCAGGTATTGCTGACCTACAGCACCAGCTACAGCCTCCCTAGGCTGGCTCCTTCCTGCCTTGCAAACCTCATGGTGACTCCAGGCACTGGAAGGGATTGGAGCACAGCTTGTTAGGATGGATATTCCCAGGTGCAACTATTAGGGAACAGGTTTCCTCAATGGCCATGGGCTTCCTGAACCTACAGGCAGGAAGGTTGGTGTGTTCAGCCAGCAGCATTTGCAGCTGGAGATGTTAGTAGTCCAGAAGGGAAAACCAAAACCTTCCAGCATGTCTGGAAGGAGACATAGGAGTGGGGCTCTGCTCCACAGAAAGCAGTGGGAACTGCTGTACCAGACTAACTTACCAGCAGTAATTTCTGTAGGAGCTGATGACATGAAGGATTGTGGTGGGCATTAAAGCATAACTGATATAGACAGAGCACTCAGGCCATTACTGATGTGCTGTGGACTGTGGAGTAAAACACTGCTGGTTTTTAGCAACAAGTAAAGGTGCCACGTGATGGTTTTGGATCATTAGCAAGGGAAAGTGCTCGTGGAGTAGGGGAGAATATAACTGGAGCTTGGCCAGAACACCCACACTAATAATCCTGCTCCAGGAAGGGGTATGATATCCTCCTAATTGACCATGACTAATCTGGACCCTCATTTATCCATCTCATTGTAAAGATGACACTTTGGCAGCATGACACGGCCGCCTGAGCCCGAACCTTCTGCGACACAACAACCTGGCTGCCAGCACCGGGGCTGCCAGCACTGCCACCAAGCAGGGGACAGTGCCTTGGCTCCCTGACTGTCACCACCCACAGACACAGGGCCAGCAAGGCCTTTTGCTCCAGCGCTGCACACCACCATGCAGGTGTCTCAGAAAGGTCCCAGGTTTAACAGCTTAAGGGGCACTTGCAGCTCTGCCTGGCACTGCCCAGAGCCACACCCTGCAGGAGCTGGCACCCTGGAGGCTTCCCTGGTCCTAACACCAGCTCCATCCAGTTGATGAGCATCCTGGAATTACAGAATATCCTCAGTTGGAAGGGATGCACAAGGATCATCGAGTCAAGCTCCTGGCCCTGCACAGAACAACCCCAAAAATCCCATCAGCATCATTCAGTTCCACCTCCAGTAAAGCCCTCCTGAAATCTTAGGTCAGGAAGGAAATTTGTCCACTAATAAAGGCAGGGATGTTTTTTTTTTTTCCTTCTTTTAAGCAGATTCTGTGTCGACCTAACTGATAATACTCAATAATGTTCATGGAACTGCTTTAAATAAATGTGTGCTTCTGCATGCATAGCCAGAAATGAGGAGGGAGAACATTGTTTGAGGCATCAGTAGATACTAAGCTTCAGGCAGTCAAAACAATACACTAATTCAGCCATTTCAAATCTTTTGCAACCCTGAGAGTTCAAAGACAGAATTTTTAACAATTATGTGTTAACATTTCCTGATGAGGCTGATGTGATATTTAGGACTGAGCAGGAAATTTTAAAGCGGTAATAAAATTAACATTTCTTGTAGTCCCACTGCTTGATGATATGTCCAGCATGTCACTGGGAGAAAAAAGTGCTGGAGCAAGAGCACCAGCAGCAGGCATTCACCTTTCAAACATACAGAAAAAAAGACAGTGACATCCTCCGCTTCCAAATCTTAGTGCCCATCAGGAGACTTCCATCTTCTCTCTCTACTCAGCTCTTGTCCGGCAGCACTTTTGGTTCCCACAGTTCAAAAAAGACACAGATAGACTGGAGAGGGTCCAGAGGAGGGTTGTGAAGGTGTTTAAAGGGCTAGAGAGCCTTCCTGATGAGGGAAGACTGAAAGTCTTTCTCCATGGAAAGAGATGGCTCAGGGAACCCTCACAGAATATTCCAGCACTAAAAGAGCAGCCACAAGGAGGATGGAAGCTCTCTATTGACAAGAAGCCATGGGGAGAAGACAATGGGGCAAGAGGTAAAAGCTGCACAAAGAGAGGCTTCATCGTGATGCAAGAATTTCTTACAGTGAGATCAGTCTGGAACAACCTCCCCTGGGATGTGGTGGAGTCCCCATCACCAAAGGTTGTCAGGAGTGATTGGACAGGATGCAAGATAATCTCATCTGGTGCCCTTTTCCCACAAAGGTTGGACCAGATGATCTTTCAAGGTCCCTTCCTGCCCGGGCTGTTCTTGGATTTTTTGGTTCAGTGATTCAGTTTGTCCATCAAGTCCTTCAAAAGCAGCTGTCAGAGAGGGACCTTCTCTGCCATTTGATCAGCCTGGGCAAGGACTGAGACGTGGATAGGCAGGGAAGAGATGTAAAGGGTGTTTAGATTACACAAGCACACCAGCCAGGTCCCCACCAGCCCTTGGCATACCTCAGCCTCATTGGGATTTTCCTGGGAGTGTGATCCAGAGCTTCATGGAGGTCAGCAGATGGATCAGACGACCCATGGCAGTGTCAGGGGACAGTCACAGCATGATCCTCTGACTCTGAGCATTGCTTGGGAAATGAAGGATGCCCAGGTACCTCAGGATAATCAGTCACAAGGCAGGAGAAGCCTCTCTAGTGAACAGCAGTAATTACCTGCAGAGTAGAAAGCTGGGTCATTCATTAGTCTGCACGGTAATAATTTACTGAAACTCATTTTTTTGGAAGGAGTGGCTGAAGTGATCTGGATTTGGATGCCCATTACTTTCTGCCCAGGAATTCTACTGGAGAGGTAGAGGTCTGGCTCTCCACAGCCAGGGAAGTCACTGCCCCAAAGCCATCAGGGTTTGTGTCCCTGCAGCAAGGCTCTCTGGCACAGAGCTTCCTTCCTTCCTTCCCAGGCTCTGACAGCCTGTAATCATTTTATCTCTCTGGATTAATGGCACCAAGCAATAAACTCGCATCCTAATTATTGTAATTATTTCTTTCTTTGTATGTCAGCCTTGGTAACGATGTTTTTACAGCTGGTGGGATGGAAGGGAGGGGAGAAACGAAATATTGTCACAGTAAAGAAGAAAGAGCAATGAGCACACTCCTTTCCACTCACTTTTCTTAAGGTTTTAGAACCCACTTGAGTTTTCTGTTCTCTCAGGTCCCAGAAATTAGCAGTGATTGTCCTAATACTACAAAGTAGCAGCAATTTAGGATAAAATTCCTAATTATCTTAAGCACCTACCTACCACTTTAGCCCCAGAGATGAGTGAACGTCTCCAAAGTTCCCTGTTCATGAGGACCCCCTGTGTGCTCAGCACTATTTCTTCATGGCAGGAGCAGCTCACTGCTTTGCTTAACCTCAGGCATGACTCACAAGCATTATGCCAGTCTTATATATGGGAATTGCATACAGAGAGAGCAGCAGTTGCTCTCATCACCATTTAAAATTCATACAGTCTTCCAGAGGGTGGAATTCAGCATCCATTTCTTCCCCACTGTATTAGCACCATGATGGGAAGGTACAGGATTGAACTGCTTGTCCCAGGCGCTGGGCAGGAATTCTTTCCAGGCTGTAGCCCAGGTTCCAGAGAACAAGGGCAGCACTTGCCCACTCGCTGTAACCCCAAATCCAGAGCATGGGCTGGGGAGGAGCCCAGACCCAAATCATTTTGAGAAGGTTTCCTTGGCTGCTCAGCTGCTCTGCAGTGGCAGCAGCTCTGGCTCAGAGTAGCTCCTACTAAACATGCCACAGAGGATTTCACAAGAAGGAATGTGGGTGGCTAAGATGCAACACAAGAATTTGTAAAGCACCCACATCCCTGTTTAGAGACCTAACATGAGACGCCTGAGGGAACAACAGCACCTAAGGCCAGATTTCAGCTGTGCAGCACACAGCCAGCAAGGAAGGGCTGGTGGCTGCTTGGCTCCTGTTCCTCTGGTCACCTGTAGAGTCTTCCCTCTGGTCATTCCATTCTTCCCATCCAGATCAAAAGCTTCATGCAGAGGAATTTCATCAGTTAATGAGCAGTGAGTGGTAGACCAGCCTTGTACATCAGTGGTGACTGAGGACTGAGATCCTCTCTGTGCTGGTGTGAGGTGCTGCCGTCCACACCAGTAAATTAAAACTAAGGCCATTCATGGACAGCAGACCTTGATCATCAGCACTGATGGAACCAGCCCCAGTCTCTGTGCTCCACACTAATACTTGTTTCAATTGCCCATTATTGATAGTTCTTCAGACAGATATTTTTTGGGGATCTTTTGGAGTTTGTTTCATTTTCCCACTTAACCCAACAAAACTGATAACCCATTTAATTTTTATTTCCTTTTTTGCATCAAGCATTGTGTAGGAGTACTGTTTTAATTAGTAATCAGCATTTCATTAGAGAACCAAGGCAGCAGAGTTGCTTTGTACCTCAGTCCATCTCTGACATTAGACCTTCTTCCACATCCCAAAGCATATCTCAAACAAATAAGCTTCCATCTTCAACTTCACAATCCAGAGGAAAAAAAAAAAAAAAAAAGTTAAACAAAACCAGCAGCCACTACCTGAGAGCCTCATCTCTCCACTCTCATTCTGCTCATTTCAATGCCTCCTCCACCACATCAGGAGCCTGGGGTGGCGCAGTCCTTCCCCCTCCTCAGGCCAGATTTTGCAAGCTGAAATTCCCAATCTGCCTAAAGAGTAACTTTCCTGTCCAGAGATGGGCTTTCCACCCCTCAGCAAATATCCTAAGTCCAAAACTGTTGTTTAATTAGCACATTTCTCTGATTTGCTGGGTCTGCTACTCCTGCCACCTCTGCCTGCTCCTGGGCATAGGGACTGAGCCTTGGCAGGAGTTCCTGCCAGGCAATGCCTCTCTGCCACCAGCTCTGGCTCCTTTGGAGGTGAGCTCCTTCTCTTTCAAAGCCATCTTTCAGGATGTCACTTGCTTTACTCAAGTCCTTATTCGTCCCTGTTTCTCCCTGACGTTTGAAAAATAATTACCCGTGGTTCAGTAAGTTCATTAGCAAATTCCCTCAGGAGCCTGGGCTATGTATCATCCAGCCCTGCTGATTTGTGGATAGGCTCTAATCAAATGTTTCAAGTCTCCCTCTCCTTCCTCCTCCTTTCAGATTAACAGTTATTTTGACAAGATTCTCATTATTTCCTATTTCCTGGCAGTACCCAGGGACTAGGCTTATTTGAGTCCTCACTGTTGTCATTGTGAGTTTATTTTTAACCTCAGGCTCTGCTTCTCCACAAGGACATCAGAGTCTTGTGTTCTTCAGAAGCACGTGGCACTGTCGGTGCCATTTTAGTCTCAGTTCATCCTGTGTCTTCCAGCACTCTCTGGCTTTTGCCTTTATCACTTTTTATCTTTCCTCTTCCCAGTACTTCCAAATTAGCCAGACAAAATTACTTTGTTTTTACCAGGCCTAGAAGATCACTAAACTTTTCCACCTTGTTAGATCTAGGCCACCTTCTTGGTTGCAATTAGTTTCTCATCTTCCCCTCTTGTTCTCCCTGCTGTCCTTTGCCAGGTACATACTCTCTGCATCTCCATTCATTCATTCATCAGCTGCTCTTCAAATGGACCCAGCTGCCAGAAAAGCCACTGCCAATCCTATCCAGGCTAACAACATCTTTAAATCAACTTGGAAGGCAAATTTGGGCTTCCTGGCAGATGAAAAGCAGACAGCCCCAATCTTGGGTTCCCCCCATGCAGTGCGAAGGCGGCACGGAGCACACGGCAGGCCCTGCATTGGCTTTTCCCACCCATGCCTCTGCCATGCTCTGCCATTTCCAAATGCACATGTGGGAGCCCAGCCCCATCTTCATCAGCCCAAAGCAGGGTCCTGCTGTGTGCACCACTGCTCAAGAGGCCAAGGCATAAAGTGGAAGGAAGAGGAAGAGATGAGACCAAGGGACAATTTTTCTTTCAAATACCTTCCACACTTGTGCACCTTCCCTCTTACCAGGAGCCTGGGGACCGTGGGATTAGCCCAGCCCCATTATTCTTGATTTACACGAGGTATCTGAAGTCCGACACTTTCACTTTAGGAAAGCAGTAAGGTCTTTTGTCTTCTTTAGATGCCAACAAAGAGCTGCCCTGTCATTCCCTCAGCTGCACAGCCCTGGCCATCAGATCTGCGTGCCCCAGATCCGCTTTCCCATGGACAGCTCTGGGGTGCACAAGGACAAAGTCAGCAGGAATTCCAGGACCCCATGCCAGGACACAGCCATGGAAGGGGCTGAAGCAACAGAACATACTTGAAGATTTTTAACCCCCATTTTGTAGCATTCATTAACAATTAAAGAAGTAACTTGAAGCAAGAGCTTATTTCAGCTGAGGTGGTGGGAACCCCAAATTGTTTGGATTGGTTTTGCATTTGCAAAGTATTACAGGGACACATCACCCTGCTGCTTTTGCTACAGATCCCATGTGTGGGCTGGAGAAGGATCTTACTTGGACTTTTATCAGTTGTTTACATTGGAGACAACAGTTACCTATGTGGCAGAAACACAAAAAGGATTAATTTTGGGGAGAGAAAGGGAGAGAGAAGAGAAATGCCCACACAGCTTTATACACATAAGAACAAAAGGTGTATTCATTGTTTGTCCATTGTTAGAAAATACTGGATTTGTTTTAAGCCTAAAAAGAGAATTGCTCAGTAAGACAACTAACTCTAACTTTTTCCTTTTTTCAAAAACACAGTGCTGTGGTTCTGGATGGAAAAATCTATGCTACTGGTGGGATTGTCAGCAGTGAAGGACCTGCCCTGGGAAACATGGAAGCCTACGACCCTAAAACAAACACATGGACACTGCTACCAAATATGCCCTGCCCCGTTTTCCGACACGGCTGCGTAGCAATCAAGAAGTACATTCAGAGCGGCTGATGTTCCCCACGAGTTGGATGGAGAACTGTTTGTGCCTGCTGAGAGCAGGCAAGAAGAATAGTTACTTAAGGAACAAAAGCAGCAAAGCCAGCCAGTGAACATATTGCTCTAAAGTCTTGAATAGTGTCTACATTGAATGTAGAAAAATCATCCTCACCTTTTGGTGAACAAGGAGCAGAGAGCTCCGTGCTATGTAAGATATTGTAACTTAATAATGCAAGGGTGTCACTAGATGTTATAGTGGCACTTGTTCTGGACATCGGCTTTTGGTCAACCCAGGTGCAATAGAATTTCTCATATTTTTTAAGCTGGGGAAGAGAGGGAAAAAATAATCTGCATTTTACTTTAGAGCTCAAGCTTGATTCTTGAAATAACCATGCAGATTAGTTTTACTATTACACTTTAGGCATCAGTCTATTTGAAAGGTCAAAGTGTCCTTACCACTTTGATTCCTACATTTGGTTGTAATACATGCTTTTCAATACCAATGACTGAGAGAAATTTTGTGTGACAGATGGCTTATGTTGATGTCAGTCTTCCATCAGATCAAACAAATATTTCAGTTCTCTAGAGAAGAGCCCAAAAGCAGGGTGAGGTGGGGACTAGGGAGAAGAAGAATAGCCATTGGTAATAAATTCCATGTAAAATGATGAAAACAAAAGGTCTGTTGGGCTGGATGAGTTTCTGCTCCTGGTGATTCTCATGTGGCTGTGCCCATGGTGAGGGGTGGGGGGATTCTAAACCTTTTCCTCTGGGTTTCTGCTGATGCACTTGGCAGTGCTGAATTCCCTCAGTGCAAAATGGAAACAGTTTGGATTCCAGAGGCATTCTCCTGATAAACCCACTCTTCACTTCTGGCTGGAATCACAGTAAAATGCACAGCATAGCGTGGGTTTGCCACGTGTTCATCAAACACAGAAGATGCCTCCTGTGGCTACGCACTCGGTTTTGGCTCTCAACCAAAATTCCTTACTTCGGGATACACGCCACTATCTTCTATGTAAAGGCCGAGAAGCTTTTTATTTTACTTTATTTTTCAAGTTCCTTCCCTAGGTGTGAAAGCCTTATACTTCTTATTTACAGATTCTAAACACATGAGTTTAAAGCCCATGGTAGAAAAATGCATAGACTTAAGCCCAGTGTAAGAGACTTCAAATTATTACTATGTAGAGTTGTACGTATATGCACAGCACAGGGGTTATATTTTTATATATATTAAAATATTGTCTATCCAGAGAGCATTGTGATGTGGAAATTCTTTATAAATTTATACATAAAAGGAACAAATGGGAGATGGACTGGGTAACATAGAGGGGGCAGGGAAAAGAATCTTAAAATTCAGCAGTAGAAAGTAACCCCAAGCTAAGGATTGTCTGGTTTCCTTCCAAGTAGGGGGAAAAAAGTTGCCATACTTGCCTTTGCAGACTCAAATCCCAAATGCCATACCAGTAATTCAAGAAGGAGAGTCCTGTGTACAGGGTGTGGGTGAGATCTTGCATTCAATATCTAGTTGAATTTAATACCAAATACAGTAGCCTTTTTATATCAAGGGAGGTCTGCCTACAGCTTTGGGGAAATCAATGCAGATGTTTAGCTAATCATCTTATTTTATTAATAACCATTTATAAAATAAAATTAAAAAAAAAAACAAAGACATTTGTATCTTGCAGTATTTAAAGAAAATGTGCTCAAGTCAGCTGAGTCAAGCTATAGGGTGACTCAAGCCTCTCATTTTGACAGTGAGGTTCCAGCCTTTGTTATGCAGTTGTTTTATTTATTCTTTAAAGAAAAGAAAAATAATAAGCACAACAAAATTATATACTAGTATGTCATTTAAAGTATTTATGTCAAACAGGGTGCAAGTGTGAACCTAAAGATTGGAGCACAAGTTTCTAACTGCCTGGGGCAGGACTAATTTTAGTGTTGGTGTGTGTCTACCTCCAAAGGAGGTGCTACCTGTCAACAAGACTGAAACACATTCGACATTTTCAATTTAGCTTATTTCTTCATTTCTCACACTGGAACAAAACTGGCTATTTCTGTGAATAATATTAAAAACAGGGTTATCTGTAATGGTATTGTATATAGTTTATGTTTACTGTTAAGTTCTTGTTATATTATAATAAATATATTTATAGATCTAGATTCAGCATCCAGATTGGATTAATTTTGTCATGATTGATCAAGGAAAAACACTGCACAAATGGGGACTTCATGTTTCAACCCAGCCAGGGATGAAAATGTATTTATTCCATCTAGTTTCTCTTGCAAATCCAAAAATTTATTGCTAATACTTATACACTCAGAAGCTTCCAAAGTGCTTTCATTCTCATTTCAGAAAAAATCTCTTAGAAGTAATTTTAGATTTTATTGAGAAGGACTGTTTTTTGTTCATCTATTTTCCCAAAAGTACTATTAAGTAAAGAACAGAAGGGCTCAAGATAGTTTAGGAAACGATCTTGAAAAAAAACCCTGATAAACAGCTTCTTTATTTTTTTAAATGAATACAAAAATTTGTGCTGCACTGCTGCTGCAATGTCTAAAAGATGAAAGTTACATTTGCCCTATGGTCAAAATTCCTTCATATCCCGTGTGGAGCTCTGTACCTCACTGGATACATCGTTCAGAGAGCAATTCCATGCAACTGTTCATGGCTTCTTTGATGTTTCATTAGGGTGTCATCTGGTAGTTGTAAAACTGGATCTGGAACAAAGATGAGCCAAATATAACTAGTCTCAAATACCACCACAGTGGAACATTTCAGCCGGATCTGAGGAGGTAATTTCTGTTCTGCACATTAACAGAAAGAGCCTAACATTTATTGAAATTGTCTCCAGTTCTTACAGAGTATTTAAGAGCGTGAACTGCAGTTCTTAAACATTTTAGTTTAGGCTTAGTGGCTGAGGTTGAACAGCCTATGAAGATTACTAAAAGCCCTGAAATTCAATATTACAAAACCATGCTGCAATAATCCAGACCAAGTGGGGTGAGTTGCCAACCTTTCATCAAGGCTCTGCACGGATCTCTTACTCAGCACTAGTCAATAATACTTGGTAGGATGAACAAGACACAGACTATTTACTTTACTTGTATGTGGAAATTATTTTAGTACCCTTCTGGGAAGTTGGCTGAGTGCTTATGCCAAATGAATCATATGCACATATCTGCTCAGAGATTTTTCTTCTTAAAAGCTTTAAGAAATTCAGGGGGACAGGCTGGCTCAACAGCCTCTTTTGCTCACTGGTGTGACTGTCCCCTGGCCCACCTGGGAAGGAGAGTAATTTCCAAACGGGGCTGTTCACTGCGTTCAGGTAATCACCCACCCCTGACAGTTTACACAAGTCATCCCCCTTTCTCCTGTTGTTTCATCTAGCAGCAAACACACTGTACTAATAAAACCTCAGCAACCCCCTCTTCTAATTAACTGCAGGTAGGTGTTAAGGCTGAGCTTAGCACAGTGTAACTGCAGCAGCTAACTGAGAGCGCTGGGTACACTCCAGCTTGCCCTTGGAGGAGTCCAGACAAACCGAGCGCCTGCCCGAGCACCCGCCTTCTGCAGCTGCAGGGATTTGCCAGGAGAGCAGCTGCTCCTGCCCGGCTCCACCAGCACAAATCTGTTTAACCAGCAGAGATGGAACAGGCACAAGTGGCCTCAGGTACTCGACCACCCGCCCGGCTTCTCATGAAGAATTTGTCTGGGAAAAGGGAACAGATCCCAAAGCTTTTCTCCGCTGTTTCCAATGCAAGGGCATGGTCTCAGAACCACACTGCTGCTCTGTCCCCACTGAAAAAAGGTGACGTGGTGTAATGTAATATCAAATAAAACTACACAGAGCATATGCAGTCAGGACTTGGCAGGCTGCAACCTGTGCCAGGTCTGTAAGAAGACACTGACTCTGTATCTACTTGGACATTTTTAACTTGTCATGCTAATACAAGCCTTTTAAATTGGATGAGACCCTTAAGCTCACCCCTTAATGCCTTCTTTCCCATTTTAAGTCAGCTCAAAAACAGGAGCTGAAGCGTGCTTTCAGCTGAGGTAGAGATGCCTGCACATATAGGAAGGCAGCACTAAGTTCCCATCATCAGCGAGTGTTCTGGGTTGATAACTTTAGACTGCAGAAAAGGCCAGAAATGAAATGGTCTGGAGGGAAGCAGATGGATGCATCCCGGGCACGGTGTTCCCATCACTCATTACACTGAGCTGGACAGCAATACCAGAACAGAAACACCATTTTTCCTCCAGAAAGCCAAGCTGTTTGAGGCATGATTAAACTCGCTGACGTTAGAATTCATGAGAGCAAGAGCTGACATTGTGGGCTCCTCAGCCGAGCTCTGGAAGCCTGGAAACAAAAACCAGAGTGGCAGACTACTGTGAAAAACAACTCTCCCTTTGCTGGTTACCAGTGTTTTTTTCTTTTGATAATACACACTAGTTTCAGGAAGTCCTGTTTAGCTAGCAGATTTCTTACAGAGTAATAAATTCCAATTTCCTTTATCTAAACAAATTCTACTTCAGTCGGCAGCAGCTTTACACACAGAATGAAGTGTTTTGGCTCAGTTACTACCTGGGAGAAGGAAGCCCCAGTGGTGCCATCAAGCCGTATCTGCCTTTGCATTTTTCCTTAGTGGTGGGCTGTACAATGAAGGTTTGAAAGGCTTCCTGCTTTTAATTTCATAATCTGTTGGTTTTGAGCGGTGTTCTTTCTTCCTTTGGAGTTCATACATACCCCAGATCTTACACAGCAAGATTCATACTGGCAAAATGCAGTATCAAACCTTTGCTGTTGTCCAGCATCAGGGACTTTTTCCTACGTTTTTGTGGCTAAAGAGCAGACACCTACCTAAGGTCACCTGTGACATTCCTACGGAAGTATCAGCTTCTCACCTCATTAAAAACAACAAATGTTAATGAAAAATAGGTCTTACAGATAAAAATGAGCAAATCTCTCTTCACATCTTGGGAACTTCAGCAGTCCCTAATTTCTAATGCAATGTCCCTGTGCTGGTGGACAGCATCCAAATAAGGATCAGGGAATTGAACAGGGGAGGGGACACACCAAATGCTCTCAGAGTATTCTAAGCCTGATGCTCCACCAGAATCACTGTCCTTCTACCACAGAAACAATAATCAGCTCTCACAAAGCAAGCCTAAACTGCCAAACCCAATGGAATGCTGGTAGCTGTTTCCATTAAAAGAGATCATCTTTTAGTAAGTTATATATTTTCGTGTCCAGTAAATGCAGTGCTCCATTACTTGTTACATCAATTTCAATTTTACCTGTTTCAATTTAGGCCCAGCTTTTCTGCAAGTTCCCTGTTTATGTATTGGAACATTTCAGGCTGAGAAAGCTGAGGCTGTTGAGCCTGGAGAAGGTCATAAGGGCACCTCATAGAAACATCCAAGTAACTGAAGGGGGCCTAGAGGGAATCCAGAGAGGCACTCTTTGACAGGAACTGTTGAAAGAAGGGAGATTTAGGTTAGATATTGGGAAGAAATTCTTTCCTCTGAGGGTGGTGAGACACTGGCACAGTGTCATGGGACATTGTGGATGTCCCAATTCCAGCAGTGCTCAAAGGCAGGTTTAATAAGGCCTTGAGCTACCTGGTGTAGTGGGAGGTGTCCCTGCCCATGGCAGGGTGTTGGCACTAGATGAACTTTAAGGTCCCTTTCAATCCCAAACATTCTCTGATTCCATCATAAAAAAGCCACACATAGCCTTTCTGGGGAAAATTAAAGAATGGAAATGTGGCAGCTTGGGAATGTAAGCTTGGGAATGGTTCATATTTCTGTTTACTGCTTGGCAAGAGGTATCCCCTATGGAGATCAATACGTCCAGGCTGCTTACTGCCTGGAGAGAATATGAGACTTTCCCAACTGGATAAGGGGTTTTTCACTCCAGAGGTAACCTAACGCTCAACCATCTCCAGAAAGCCCAGAAGTCTCTGCCCTGCTGACATTCATTTTTAATAACATGGGGGCATTTCAGAGAGTGCCAATAATGTGACAGTTATCAAAGGGCAAGTGAAATGACTGGGTAATTACAGGGCATTCACCTGACATCAAGCCCAAGTAAAAATGGAAAGATGATATCTAACTAAAGTGATCATGAATCAAATAGATAAGAAGAAATACAATGATTTTCTAGAAAATTGGCTGTATCACACAAAGCTGATCTCATTCTCTGACAGGATTACACATTTGATTGATAAGGTAATAGATTTTCAACAGCATGTGACAAAACACTTCAACTTCCTCATGGTACAGTATTCAGACAGCAAATATTAAATGGGCTAAAAAAAGGCATATTAATTGAGGAATATCCAATCTGCTCAAATAATTCTCAATTTGGTACTATCAGAGTGTTTCTAATGGGGGAATCCTCTTCTCCTGAAGTTCTTGAAGGAAAATGTTGACATAAATCACAAGTCACAGACCTGTGGAAAAGGAGATGAGCCGAGGGGAAGATAATGAGGCCTGAACAAGTCATACGTATGGTGCTGGCTCCTCTGGCTGCCTGGGACCCATAAAACTTCTTTTCATAAAGCTAAGCAGGACCTCAGAGAGGTGGGAATGGGGAATGCTGACATTCAGAATGGAGAACTGCATCATGAAAAGCTGCAAGTCTGAGAAGAGTCAAACAACAAGTGTACCCAGCCCAATTTCATGGTATAAAAGGCCTAAATTGATCTTTAGATGTGCAAAAAGGGGGACAGGGAATAGGAATAAGTGATTTTTCCCTCTATAAATGGCACTGGTGGGACCTATGCTGGAATATCACATCAATTTTCTCTGTGAACAAATGTTTTAGAAGATGTTGAAAAATTGACCTACTGAAGAATAAAGCCACAAAATTGACTTAAAGGCTGGAGAAAATGCAGTGAGAGCCATAAAAACCTTGTTCTTCAGCAAAAAGAAGATGGAGAGGCTACTTGATCACAGTGCATTAGTGCCTTCATGGGGGGGAGAAACAGGTAAGAATAGTCTAAAACACCAAGAGATGACAAGAAGCAGAGCCGGGAAGGTGAACCTGGGCCAAAACAAATGAGGAGTGAGGCACGTGTTTCTACCCACGAGTTTTAACTACTCCATGAAAAGTTCAGAGAGCAGGGCAGATGTACTCTGCAGACTAAATGCCTTCCCCAAAAACACTGTTAAGCCATTCAGATGTCAGCAAGCCCTGGGCATGCAGGAGATTAAATCATACGTGCCACAGCATCCAATTCAACAAACCAGTGTTTTCTGCTGGCATTACTCCCCGTGAATAAACTCAAATTTTTGTTAACAAATTGCTGAACATTTAAATCATCATTAGATGTCAGCTCATTTCCATTTCCACAATTTATTCTCATGCATTGACAAGATTAACAGTGTAAAATTTATGCTCAGCTTGTGCTTTCGTGGCTGTCCTCTGAATTTTGTGAAAAGGAAGCTTTTTAAAAAAAGCTTTTTTCCTGCTGGACTAGCTTTAGATTTTAGAGCAAGACTCTGAAGCAGCCTAGCCCCAGTATAAAGGTGAGACATTAATTTTATACCAGTTACATCTCCAATCCTTCATGAAAATGTAGTCTTACATGCTTTTATTTATGATACTTCAAATGTCTATAGAAAACAGTAATTTATTACTAAACTGATGTTAGCCACATACAGCATGTGACTATCCATGTTACATTTCCTTTATCACACTAAACCTTTTGTAATGTCACAGAGAATACAGTGGGCATCACTTCAAAAACTATGTCAGAATTATGTTCATAAGAAACCTAAAACATACCAGTAATTTGTCCTTTCCTATCACCAAAAGCAGGTATCACTGTTCTTCCAGGCAGCCTTCTACACAGGAGAGATTCTACAAGGTATAATAAAGTCAGCAGGAGAATGCCAGATCTTTACAAAAAAACTGTAGCTGGGGCTTTCACAAATAGGTTCTTAGCTAAAACATCGCTTTTCTTTTCCTTCTACAGCAGAAAGATTCCTTCTTAGAAAACTAATTGAGTCCAAATTTAATGTAATTTGTAGGATGAATTAATCCTGTATGTTCTGTTTCACTCCCTTTGATGAATAAATACTTCAAAGGGAGTCCCTTTGAAACTTGACCTTAAGTCTTTCCTTCCTCCCAATGCAGAGTCCCAAAGTGGACAGGTCATCTCCCACAAACTCCTACTTTCACATAGACACAGTTGAGCATCTCTGGATTATGGCACAAATCAGATTTTACATTGATGCAAAAGAGTTTTCTCATGTCCACAACAAAACCAGGATGACAAAACAGTGTGAGCACTCCCAGAGCCACCCAGTCCGAGGGACCTGCACATTTCTCACACATACTCTGCCAAAATCCAGAATGCTGGAGGACAGAAGCAAACCCAGCAAACCAGAGGAGTCCAGCACAGCAGAACCAACCCCACTTCATCTGTTGGCCAACACGTCCTGGGGGCTGCATCACTGACACCCCAAACGTGGAGCTTGAACAGCTCTGCCCCAGCCTGTAAGTGGATGTGAGGAGCCTTTGAACACCACTTCCCACCACCTTCTGCAGCTCACTCTTGGAAGCAGCATTGCTCCACATCAGCATTCCAGACCAGCCAATCACAATGCAAATGGCCAGCTTCACACTAACATTACACCAGAAGTGATGAGTCCATTTCAAATCTTAGCTGCTTATCATACTTTTAAAGGGAAAGGATTTTTCCTGATATAAAAGTAAGGCTTAGTATAGCGTAACTCAAATGCAATTCTAAAATAAATGGAATTTCACAGTAGTCACAACCATCTACTGGCAGTGGGTTCAACCAAAATATACTTCCTATGCAAATGATCACACTGGAAAAAAAATGACTCACCTAGAAACGGAATGAGGTTGAATTAATTAGTGTTAAAGTTTATAATCCCTCATTTTTACATAATAGTTACATGACCACAAGTGAAGCATAAAAGGAGGAGGGAAAAAGAAATGAAGTGTTTGGCTTCATTAATCAGTTTGTAAGTTTACTGATTTAGCTTGCAGAATTTATTCACATGCAGTGCTGGCTTAAAACCCCATATATTACAAGTCCAAATCCTACCCAAGATACAGAAGAAAAGGATCTCATTTTTAATTTATTTAAATAAATTACCTGAAGAGCTTAAGGAGGAAACAGAGAATATGCAGCACTGCAAATTTAAGGAAATATGGGAAATTAGATTTCAAAACTACATTCAAGGCAGAAACCAACAGCAGAAGGAAGCAGCATTAAGCAGTGAACACTTGACAAATACGAGTGTTGCACAAGCATCTACTAAGGCTTTAGGAACACCCACCCTAACTATTTCTTATTAAATCATGCCTTTGAAGTACCACTCCAAATTCACTAAGTATCTTTACAAGAATCTTTTTGTAGTTCCAAATATTTTGTCTCTTTTGACTGGTTATTTTTACAGCCACTGTCAGAAAAGAGACTTGAATCTATTCTGTTAACACAGTCATTCCCACCCCTGAAAGACAAAGGGAGACACAAGACCTCACACTCCACTTCCTTTATTCAAACTGCAAACCCAAGCTGGTGCTGGCACCTGCAAGGCCATTCAGGTCAAACACACCAGCCCATGCTGAGCCCAGGCTCTCACCAATCAACTTCATTTACAGTCCTCCAAAATACAACAGGTATTAAATTTCATGTCTAATTGTGCTTTCAAAGCTGCATATAAAAGTGGAATTGGAGTCAGACATGAAGATATTACTACCCACTTCCTAAACTGCTCTTTTGCCCAGGAGCTCTACAGTTTAAGGTAACCAGAAAGGAAAATAGGGAAATGCCCAGGGGTGTTCCATGTCCTATACCTCAAGAGTTCATCCATAAAAAAAACCAAAAAACAAACAAGCCAAAGTTGTAAGAACAACTTTGTTAAATACAATAAATAGAAAGGAAAGAGTCTTTCCTTTATGAAAACCCTCTAATTAGAAGCCATTTCTCTAATGGACAAACACTGAAAGCAGAAGTTGGACCAAACTGCTCAAAATAATCAAACACCAAGATCCCAAAGTGTCACATCTAAACTGCAAAACCAAGGAGGGCTAGTAAGGAAAAGACTGTTTTCAGCCATTTCTTTTAAATACATTTTTGAAGGAGCTAAAGCTGTGTTTTCTTGTCATCTTTATTCAAGTATTTCACAGCAGTTATATTACAAATTACAGTAAAATGTTCAAAATTTCCAGAAGTTCAAAAAAATTAAATAACTTACTTCAAACTAACGTAAAATGAAGTCAAAATGCAAAACATCAATTTAAACACAATTCTGAATAAAACTATAGAATCCAAAATATACCATAGCTGATGAAGGAAGTCTACTTAATCCACAAAGTAGACACACGTTAATGAAACCAAACAGGACGTCCCAATGTCTAAATAACCCAATGTACAAGATACAAAAGATGCAAGTACAAGCCCAAATTCAAGCTTATGTTGTGATTACAAAATAAAACAAAAACAAAATAAAAGACTATCAGCTGCAGGACCTGCCATTCACGAGACTGAAGGTAAAACCAGCGCTGACTCACCAAATTAATTAAAAAAAAAAAAGAAAAAAAGGAAGACAAGATATTACAAAACCCAGTAATCCTATAAATACATTGGCATATGAGGAAATCAAGTAACAATACAGAGGACACAAAACAAAACAAAACAAAATAATCACAGGTGAGATTCAAGCTTGCAAATACAATTAACTCCAGAGCCATCACCCAAGAGCAACTCTATCACTCCAAAACAGCCCCCCCAGCCCCCAGGGAAACCTCCTCCTCCTCCTGGCTGGCCACATTCCATAGAGTCCAGGACAAGGACTCACACAGGAGTTTATTTGCAATTTTCACAACAAGAAACAAGGAAGAGAGGTCAATTTGTACAAACTCTTGCCAGTGCTATGTGGCAAAAAAATTAAAAACATACAAAGAGTAAACAAGTTTAGACCACATGGATAGATTAACAGCTGTTTTAACTCTATAACCACCAGACATCTGTAAAGGAAAACAAAAACTGAAGTGTGGTTATTTGGGCTAAGAAGGCGAGTATATCATTTTAGGTAAGCTGTCCACTAGAACATCTGATATTAGCTACGTTTCTCTAAAACAACATGGCAGCTCCTCAATTAGTAAGTTGCCTCTTAATGATTTTTCCCAATCAACAACTGACAGTAAAAATTTTCCTTTAAAACCTGACCTTTTAGAACCTTTTTTAATGCTAGGCATTAGCTTAAACTTGCTTTTTACACTCACTGGTGACTAAAATTCTCAACTGTTTTAGTTTATATAAATTTATTATCTTCTTAAAAATGAATGCAGTTTTATCTTCCACAAGTGCTGCTGTTACTTGAACAAAAACTTCTTTGAGTAAGTGAAACTGGAACAAATATTCTTAAAAAATTCTGCAGCAAGAACCTGAGACTTGCAAAAAACCCTTTTATCAGAAACTTGCTACAAAAAATCTGCTACATTTCATTTAATCAAATCTTAAAGTTTGTAACAATTTCCATCAAAATACAAAATGCTGTTAATGTACCAGACACATAAATATCTCAAACAGGTATGATGCTAATAAATACTAAATGAAACATGGAAAAAAAATCCCATAATCAAATCTGAGATCAAAGAATCTCATTTAAAATGTGTTTTCTGCTTGTTTTTGCTGTTTTTAATCGCACTTTCCCACCTAAAAAATACAGTGTTTCTGCATGGGTTGCATTTCGGTGTAACTAGATGTACATGAATGCTTAAAACCTTTTTCTGCTATTACCTATGAAGAAAAACAGTGGCA
>VYZP01031695.1:1179-13356 GCA_013400635.1 Hypocryptadius cinnamomeus | reverse complement strand
TTAAGCTAGCACCAGAAATTACAACCCTCATTGTCCAACCTCAACTATTCTGCCTCGTGTATGATTTTTCTGAAATATTTCATATACGGGCAAATCACATTTTGCTTAGAAACAGAAGAGCACTTGCACCCTGACAGGAGAGGATCACAAACAGGCTGTTCACTCAAGAGCAGTCTGAGAGGGAGTGGGGAAATGTACTTAAAATGCAGTACCTTTTTCAGTGCTGTGTGTGCAATGGCAGAACTCCAAAGGACATTTCTCTACATCATTTCTACCCTTCTCCCTCATACTCTTGCATGAAAAAGGGATTTAGCAGGAAGGTGGTGAGGGTTCATTTTAGCCTCATCCTTATGGAAAATCATTGAGCACTTGGGACTGTGAAGTGGGTTGCAAAGTGCATTGTAAGCTGCTTCTGTTATCTTTAATTACTCAGAAACCATATGTCAGATGTGTATGAAGGCATTGAATGGGATGTTTCTGAGTGGTGATTTATTGTTAACAAAAAAATTATATATGGAAATGGGCTCAATTTGAAAATACATCCATCTACTAGTAGTACATGGAGGAGAAATGGGGACAGTCAGTTTAAAGCAAAATTTCCTTGAAAATAAAAGTGTGATAAATATGTAAATGAGGCCAATCAACATCAACAAAACTGTGGTATTTGCAGATGATATAGCAAACAGATAAAATTTGAAATAGCTCACAAATCCTAAACCTAACCCATAAAACATTCATCAGAAATATTCATGATAACGTGGGGACAAAAAAAGTGGGTAATCAAATAATAGATTTGCATATAAAAACACAGCTTTTGTATGGAAGCCTTTTTACTCTTGCAAGATCATGCACAGAAAGAAAGATTAAGGAAACTGTAGCCTATTTAAGGAAAACAGCTATTAATAATGTGATACCTCCATATGGTAAAATGTGGATGGCCTGATGTATACAAATGAGACACTTCAATGTAGTGTATGTGTGTGCTCCCCTAGAACTGAGTAGTCTAAAAATGAAGAGTGGCAATATTTTCTGAATGTGTTACTGAAGAAAAACAGCATCTTCTTCAGTCCAGCATAGCTGTACTCGTGATTTTCATCACTAATACATCATTCCTAAGTGTGTTTCTGAGGACAGGGAGGTGTTAAAGCCCAGAATTTGGAGGGAAATGGTGGTCTTTGAAATCATCCCTAGGGAATGAGACAGCTGACTACAAGTTGGAAATGTGGTGGTCAGAGGCCATCTTGGGCATATTTGGCCTGTTTAGGACACTGGTTCAGAGAGTCCTTTAGGAAAGAGTCCTGAATAACAAAGTTCAGAAGGGCTTCAAGAAAGAGATCTTAAGGGCACAGAAGTAGTGTCTTTATGTGCTGAAAGATGAGCTGCTGGGGAAGAAGACCAACCTGGATAACACAGATCTTTCACAGCAACCCAGGGAAAAAATAGTTTACGACCTTTGGAAAGGTCAGGCAACTCAGGAAGAATACAAGGATGTTGTTAGGTCATGTAGAGAGAAAATTAGAAAGGCAAAAACTCAGTTAGAATTCAATCTGACCACTGCTGTGAAAGGAAATAAAAGGAGGTTTATAAATATATTAACGACAAAAGAAGGGCCAACGAAAATCTCATTCCTTTAGTGGACCCAGGGGGAAATATTGGCACCAAGGATGAGAAAAACACTGAGGTACTTAATGCTTTCTTTGCCTCAGCCTTTAACAGAAAGACTGGTTATCCTCAGAACATCTCCTGAAAGGAGGTTGTAGCCAGGTGGGGCTTGGCCTCTTCTCCCAGGCAAATAGGACAAGAGGCCTAAAGGACAAACAGGACAAAATGGCCTCAAGCTGTGCCAAGGGAGGTCAAGGTTGGACCAGGGAGAATGTCAGAATTTCCGGAAAGGGTTTTAAAGCGTTGGAACAGGCTGCCCATGGAAGTGGTAGAGTCACCACCCCTGATGGTGTTCAAGAAACAGCTGGACATCACAGGTTTACTTGACATGGTGGCATTTGGTCAAAGGTTGGACTTGATGATTTTGGAGGTCTCAGTGATCCTTGAGGTACCCTTCCAACTCAGAACGTCCTGTGGAATATCTGTCTTTTCCAACCTTAAGGATTCTATGATTCTAGGTTAAATCAGAGATGAGTCCTCCCTAAGAATCCTAGCTCCATTTCCCTTCAGAGTTAATGAAGGCCTTTGAATTTTCTGGTTTTCAAAGAAAAATAATTCCTTGATATTTTCCTGCTTTCACTATGCATTTTAGTACCTTCCCAAACATTGAAACTGCTGAGATGTTTAAATAGATGTATTTTGCCAGAAAATGTCAAATACTTTTCAGTCAGAGTATCCAGGCAAGGTCACTTTTTTTTTCTATTTGGACTGTCCAAGGACTTTCCAGAATGGACACTAATGACCATGATTCATAAAGGAAAAACTAGTGTGACTTGGAAATGTTGGCATGGAGGTGTTGATCTGACCTCGCTGGTAAACGTCCAGTTTAATTAACAAGACAAAATCTTTTGGGTTTCACCTGATTTTTTTTTTTTTTTAATTTGGCAATATTGTCATTGGAATGTTTTTTTTTTNCAACAGATTCAGATTGTAGCCTTTTTTTTTTTTTTTTTTTTTTTTTAAGAGTGAGAGGCCATTTGAACCATTTTCTAGTTTGTCATTATCTTCTCAACCATCTAAATTCCTTCGGTTGCTGACAGAACATTAAATGACCATTCTGCAGACTGTCATATGGTGCAACAACTTTCCTGAAGTATGATCTGGGAGAAGGATCTTTTCTTCTTAAATAAAATGTTTAAAGTTATGAAATAAACTTACAGTCTCTAATTATCATAGACTTCTCTTACTAAACATGCAACTTGAATTTTCCTACAGAAAACCCTTTCAGAATCCCACAGGTCTGAGGAACAGCTTTGCCATCTTGTTGCCAACAGCTCTCTGACTTCTGCACAACTCTGGCTTCATGTTAATTTAGCAAATAGGTGTTCAGGAAAGCAGATTGGTTATTTTTGCCACATGTTTAGTCTACTCCTAGGTCTTAGTCAACTGGAACGTGGCAGTTCTTCTGGACTTCTGCTTAACCAATTTGTTTACACTCCCAGAACTAATTAACCCTCCAGTTACTGAATTAAAAAGCAGTCCCATGCAGGCACATACCTGGCAAAATCAATCTGACACGCTCAGCAGCAGCTGTGTTATCCTCAACCTGCATAGGAAGAGCTTAATTTGGAGTAGAGACAGTCAGAAGCAGCACTAAGTGTCTCTTTTTCTGTTTCTGAGTTTCCTGCTGTTACTACAAGGTGGCGAAGTAGATTTGTGTATCTTGATCTAACAAGGCCTGATTTGGGCATTATATTTTTAGGAAGTTTGATCTGATTGTGCTACCCTGTGCAAGCAAAAGAGGCTTCATGTCTGTACCCTGAGGCACAATGCCCTTGAAAATTCATCATCAGTTATTTGTTCTTTTTGAAGGGTTTAAGCTAAAACATAATGCTTTGGTTCATCATTTGCTCTCAAACCCAACCTATGTGCAGCCTAAGGAAGCTCAGCTGTGAGGATGAAGTACTTCTTGAACTAGAAGATGTCACAGAGGGGAAAAAACACCATTACTGGCCCTGTTTTTATTTTGGAGTAATTGGAGGGAAGCATTTCTTTAACAGATGCTGGCAAAGACACATTTTAAGAGCATGAAGCATGGTATGGATAACAGAGATTGATGAGCTAAACCCATAATGACCTCTGGAGATCATGGAGAGCTAAAGCTTTTAGGGTTGAGGAGCTGACACTCCTGGAAAGGAAAGTTTTCTGTCCATGGAAGACAGCAGCTATCTACTGCTTCCTCATGAATTTGTAGAGAAAAATAGTCCTGAATCAATTTACTCAATTACTCAGTGCATTCAAGATTTTCTGGCTTTCTCTTTGTTGAGACTGTGGATCCAGTGACAGTTCCTAAGGACAAGTGCTGCTGCTCTGTGACCTAGACACACACAGCACCAGCTTATTTCACAAACAACAACCAACCTGATGGATGGATGGTGCTGAAACCTCTCCTGTTTGCCCCCCTAGGCTAAAAGGCAAGTCCCACTTTCCTTTGACTCAGTTGGATCACAGAGTGATCACATTGAGATCACCTTTTTTTTTTCCTAAACTCAGAGGGGTTACTTGTGGACAACAGAAGACAGAATTTTGAATCAAATGGTGTCTCTCTTTCTGTGGCTGGGGAAGGACCAGAATTCTTGGCTTGATTGTAAGTCTCACCTAGAAAATTTGGCAGAACACGAAGACTTCACTTTCTCTAGCAAGTTACAACAACTTGAGAAATTGATGCATTCACCATCCAGACCTTCTTCAGCAGTAGCCATCAGGCTGCCTGGGCTAGCAAGTGGCTGACCCATCCCATGTGCTCCTAAAATCAGCTCCATTAAGCTCCTGCAGGTGACTGTGACAGTTTTCAGCGTAGAGCCCGAAGACGTGGGAGGCAAGGGCAGGAGGCAGGAATCACAGGATCACCTAAGGACAAGCAATCTGTGTCTTCTGCTACCAAGAAAGCTGTTCAGCATTTCACAGCTTCTCCAGTTTTTCTTGTATTGTGTGCTGCCTCATTTGATATGCAAAAGACCAGCTTAAATAAGTTCATTAAAGCTGTTTTGAGAAAATGGTTATGATTTAGTGTGGCCAAAGTATTTGGCAGGAGTTGCTTTCTACCTTTCAGGGCATCATTTGGATTAACCTGCTTTTTTGTCTTTTTGCAGTGGAAAAATATGGATTTTTAGGATCTGCTGTGATATATAAGTTAAATAGTGCATGCTTATAAAAGTATTTATTTACATCCCTGAGGTGAAAGTGCTACACAGACCATTCTGTGTACCAAAATACCTACTGAGTAAGGTAAAAGTCATCCTTTGGTAGCAAATACTCCGGGGTACATTCTCACGGTGCAACTCTATGGATATTAAATTCTAATTTACATTACAGGAACTTCTGTGTAACTTTCTGCATCTTAAGGGCAGGCCATGGAAATAAGTACGCTACTTAATGCATTTAAATTAGTCTGTGCATTTTCTCTCAGGGAACAGAGGACTACTGTTCGAAAACATTGAGGCAAGTAACCAACACAGGCAAAGAAATTCAAAATTCAGGCTGTTATCCCAAAGAGTAATGAATGGGGCCATTGCTGTTATGTGGGGCTTTCCCTGCAGCCCTGGACAAGTCAACAAGCTGGTGTTCGGGCAAGGAGCTATCACAGGAGGTTTCCTGGCTCCTGCAGCTGGACTTGGAAGTCCCAGATGTCCCCACCCCAGCTGACAGTCTGTGTTTGATGGTGATCAGCGGGTTGGAACAGGGATTTTCCTCAAAGGAGGGGTTGGTGGCACTTCAGGCCTCTGCTGCATTCCAAGACGGATCCAGCAAAGTCACATAAGAAAGCCTGTCCTCAGCCAGACGTGCATCTCAGAGTGTGTCAGTCTTCTTTTGCCCTCTCTGCCCTTTGAGATGGGTTCCCACAAATGGCATGTGGAAAGCAAGCAGCCACAGGAGCTTCTCCCAGGGGTCCTGTATCCATGGTGGTGGAGGAGCCGGGCAGAGCAGTGCCTGTGCCGCTGTCTCTCCGTGAGCTGCTGGGGTACCTCTCCTTCTCCAGGCAGGGCCATTGCTTCAGGCCACTCTCCTGCAGCCTTTGGAAACATCACCCCCTGGATAGCAAACTTTTGTGTTTGGTGTGAAAATATAGGAAGTCTGGTGTTCAAAATTCAGTTTGTTTCACGCCAGGAGAAGCTACGCCTTGCGTCCTAAATGCAGCAAGCAATGAACAAAGGCTGGGTGGCTTTATTACGGTCTATAAACCTTTTGCTGCATCATCACTTTGTATTCTGCTTTTCCCTGCCAAAGCTTAACTGTGGAAGAGATCTTCCACTCGCAGTTGCTGTTGTCATCCCTTGCACAACTGAAAAAACTGAAGGAGAAATTTATTATCCACGTTAGTTACTCACTGCTTATGTCAAAGAGCAGAGATTTAATTACAGTTTTGCTACATTTCAGGGAAAGATAATCTGATCTCAGGATTTTTCTAATGCTTGGGTGGAACAAAATTACAAATAAAGTAAAAACCCTTAGAAGAAGGAGCTAGGAAATGTAAAATCAATTAATAGTGTCCATATCAACATTTTCTAAATTTTCTATTCAAAAAGTCACAGAAAAACACACTAATATTTGCATATTTTAATTAAAACACATCAGAGCGCAAGAAAGAACTATTCCATAATTGTTTCTATGTGGTTTACTATCTTGATGCTTGCTTTCTTTGATAAAACAAATTTAGAAAGAAAATACATTTTGTCATTACTTGCTTTTGTTGAGCAAGAATGAGCTTTGTGGTAATGAACTGTTAGCAGAATCTTTATTTGTTAAATGCATTGGTGTGAAGCCAGCATTAAGGACTGAAGTATTTAATGGGAGAATCATCTTGCACGTCATCTCAGGTCCCTGTTTTACAGCTGTCTAGACAGAGAGAGAGAGAAAAAAAAAGGGAACCAACGTGTCTGAATGTATGCTAAATGCTTTAATGCCTTTCCCCGGTGACATACTGTTCAGATTACCTGAATTCATAAAACATGAAACGTGGGCAAATGCTTGTGTGAATTCCCACTCTGTTTCAGGAGGAAACTTTGATCCAGTGTTCTTTTGCCTTCATCCATGCTAAAAAAAACAGATAAAACTAAGTGCATGCCAAATTAAGATAGCCTTTTTGCATATATAAATGTAGGCTCTCAAGTAGCCTCATTCATCCAAAATGAGATTTGGGGGTGAAATGCACAGTTCTTAAAGAATGTCTCAGCCTGGTAGGAAAAAAAATCCAACCAAAAAAACCAACCAAACAAACACCACCTCTGCAATTTAAAATGTTGTGAATTATCAAGATAATTTTCTCACTTAGTAAGATTATTTCTCAGTTGGCTTGCCCTGCTCTTGGACAGTTTGCTGGGCTTCCCCTGCCACCACTAGGGCAAGAAGCTGTGCCAGACAAGCTGGGGGTTCAGCATCACATGGAGACATTTCCTTCCCCTGGACCATTCAGTTTTGCAGGGCAGCCCCAGCCCAGGTCCTTGCATTTGAGGCATGAAGCTGATTATTGTGCCTGGCAAACCTAGTGAGGAGCCTCAGAACTGATGGTCATCCTGTGGTGCAGAATTAAGCCCATCATCTTTCTTCTTTTCTCCCATGGGTATTTCTGGACAGCTTTTTGACATTCATCTCAGGTGCTTTTCGGTAGGTTTTTTTGTTCCAAGAGGGAAGGATGGATGCTGGCAAAATCAAGAATTTTTCCCCAAAATCTGTCACTTCTTCAGTTTTCATCTCTTTCCTCCAGAAGATTCCCTCTATTTGGAAAGAAAGGAAGTTTCAATTTGTATTTTATTATGAGATTCATGTGATTGCAAGGTAGAATAAATGGCCATCTAAGTGACTTTTTAAATATAAAAATACATATTTACTAATTAACTTAAAATAATTCTTAAGGTGTCTGGGTGGTGCACTTATTAAATTTATTTACATATACCACAGAACTAGGAACTCAGAATTGCCAGTTCTATTTACATTTTACATTTTCAAATGTACTTCATCACTCATATATGGCAAAGTATATGTTTTTTCTCATGTGATGTGTCAGAATATTGTCCTGAATTAAATAATTATCTTTTTCATAATAAAATCAGCATATTCATTCTAATATTCTGAAATAATTTTCAAAAAATGTTCTCTTTTGTGTGTTGGTTACATATTAACTCCCAAATTTCTTGATAGAATTCAGAATTAGAAAGATACTGACTTGTAAACAGAACTGTAAATACAAAATTAAGGTTTTTTTAAGAAAAAAAAGAAAAAATACGTATTTTCTAAATATCAGAAAAGATTTTTATAGAATTTTTTTCTATTAATCTTGTTGAGTGTTCTGTAACTGTACCAGTGAGTGAATGCAAAAGGTGTGACCTCCTTGAAATTGTGCCAAATTTGCTCTAAATGAGATTTGCCTCAATTTTTATTGTTTCCACTACTAAATATTGTTTGTAGAAAAAAGAAGTCTGGTACCAGATTGGAAATGGCAATTCCATTTCAGGAGGATTTCAGAAACACCATCCCATATTAATTTTATCCAGCTTTTCTGTTTATTTTAGGAATAATGCTGGTGGAATTGACATGTTGCAATGAAGGAGTGTTTCCCATTGCTATACAAATGCAGATATAAACCTCAGCATTTATGGAAAACAAATGTTGAGATGAAGTCAAGACATTTATTTTCTAAGCAGGAGATGTTGATTCTCTGACAACATTATATCGCACAGCCTTTATTTTTATTATGCCAAATGATTGATGTGGATTTAATCATTAGTTTGATGGCTCCTTTGCTCAGTGGAGAGGCAACTGAGCATTTTATCATTATTAGTGAGCTGCATTTTGATTTTTCAGTCAAAGGCTCTGCTGGCCCTAATTCATCCCAGGTGTAAAAACAGAGATTCATTTTGCCCATTGTTTGTTTTGTGACTAAGCCAAGAACAATTTGCTCACAAAATACTGTGAATATTTGTTTTGATTTCTAGAGCAGGAACCTGGTTTAGATGAAGACTCCCATATATGTGTGTGATTCTTTAAAAATAAGTAAGAGTGGTGTACCTTTTGTGACTAAACTACTCACCACATGGCAGAATATATATACTTATATACTTAAATACATGCATGTGTGCTGGTATATACATAGAGAGTAGTCTGGGAAACATTTAAATTGCTAGGATTTAGAATGGTAGACAGATACAAAGCCAGAAAAATATTTTGAATGCTTGGGGAGCCAACACCACAGATGGAAATTACAAATGGTTGTGAGAGAAATGCAGAAAGCTGGAGAGTTCTTGGTGTCTGTGAGTTTTCCAGAGTAGTCAGCAGAAGACTGGGAGCTGGGGACAGGGACAGGTTTTTGACTTTCCAAGTTCAGAACCTCGCCTCTGAGAGCTGCTGGTGTCACTTTCTGAAGGAGGACATTCAAGAGAACATTCCTGGAACAACTGTGGGATAGTTCGTCCACACGGAGAATGTATTTTGTCCACCTCACAGGGCGCTTCCTCCTCTGAGCAGAAGAAATGCACATAATAAATAGGGGGGTTCTCAGCACAAATGTCAGGAATGGTCTCTCCATTTTGTCTTGTGCTTGGAAGTTTCTTCACTAAAAGCAGGAATAATGCAGAAATTCTCATGGGGACAGAATTAAACCAGTTTTTGTTATTTGGAAGCATTGTTTACTTCTGTCTTGCTTTTCTGCTCAAGAGCGCAAAGATTTACATCTTTATCTGGAAGTGTTTATCCTTCCTAGTGTAATTATGAAGTGAAGGTGCTCATTAGACATGTCTAATCCCTTTGTCAATCTTATCTTTTATTTGGAATGAGGTTTTTATAGCGATCTGTTTTTCATCTTTATTCCCCACATTTTTAAGGCATCTTGTGCTGGATTTTTAAGATTTATGCTTTTCCCATCTGTGCTGTGAGAAGGGGTGAGCACGACGCAGTGAAAAGAACGTGCTTATTTATTATTTCTGTTTCCAATTAGATGAGGCTCTTTAGGAGAGCTGGCAGCAGCAGAGCTCCCTGGAGGAAGGGCTGTTGGGTATTTCCTTTGTGGGATAAAGGGGCTTTGCAGCTTTGAGGGGTGCAAGTGGTAGGAGAGTTAGAGGCCGGAGATGGATGTGTGTCACTCAAGGTCTGCCCTGGAGAGCAGGGAGCAGCCCCAGGGGTGATGGACAGGATTTACAGGAGGTCTGAGCAGAGCTTGCTGCCACAAGCCATTGAGGAACTTGGCCCTTCAGTGTTTAGAGATGGACTGCACAAAAGAGGGGGACAAACTTTTCAGCAGGGCCTGTCCCAACAGGACAAGGAAGGAGTAGTGTTTTTAAATTAAAAGAGGGTCGATTTAGATTATATATAAGGCAGAAGCTTTTTATTCCTTGTGTGCTGAACCACTGAAATATGTTGCCCAGAGAGGTGGTGAATGAGCCATCCCTGGCAACATTTAAGGTCAGGTTGTTTTGGTCTCTGAGCAACATGGTCTAGTAGATGTCTCTCTGGGAAGGTGGACTGGATGACCTTGAAAAGTGCCTTCCAACCTGTACTATTCTATGATTCTATGAACTCCAAACCTCCAAAGGCACTGGATGTCAGGGTAGGGAGGATATAAAATCTTCCCAGTTTTCTTCCAATATCCTGTAAGGTTTTTCTGCTTTGAAGTTAATTATCCTAGTTGATATTCTAATAAAAGCTGCCTTTTTTGAGCTTAAAACCCTCTCATCCTTCTTTGAGACATCCTGTGCAGAGGAAGGTCAAGACACATTGCCTCAGAATTCATGACTTGAAGTGCCCTCACATGGCACTGTCCAGACTGTTGTAATGACAAATGTTTTGTCATTACATTTTCACCATGTGCCACATCCTGGCTCCTCCATTCCCTGATCCCGACCCTCTCCTGGGGGACCCGGTGCCATGAGCTGAGGCTGGAGGCACATTTGCAGCAGAGGAGTAAACTCCAGGGAGGAACAGAGGACAGAGCCAAGAGGCAATGAATTTCTACAGAGGAAAGTAAATGGATTTCAGTTCATCTGCGACAGCCATGTGCCCAGGCATAATTGACAACACAAACTGTTTATTTTAAAATAAGCTTGGTTTTGCCTGTGTTTCTTGGTAGCAGACCTAAACACACTAACAAGTAAACTGGTTTTTCACAAGCCTTCATCTGTCAATATCAAGGATCCTGTTTTGTATTCCCAGGACCCAGAGTAGCTCTGAGCAGCACATTATATTTCCATCCTACTGTGCTGCCAGGCACTGTGCTTTCAGGGTAACAGATAACATGTTAACGACTGAAACAGGCTGTAAAAATGAGGGGGGAAATTGTGTCAGCAGTGGGCAATCACTCAGGTCTCCAGACAGAGGGCCTCCTAATGGGATCTCAGCTAAGCACTCTACAGGCTTAACTCCCAGGAAGCACCTTCCTGTGAACTGGACAGTCTCCAGGTTTCAGGCACCTTTCCCACAGAGGGAGATTGATTTCGTATTGATAAAAATCTAGGACATAATTGTTCTTGATTTTGATGGTGTGCAGACAGCCTCAGCCCCAGCAATGTGACAGTAAGGTATCTTTTTATCTGCACACATAAGGATGCTTCTGTTCCCCATATTTTGTGAATCTGCTGGGAGGCTGAAAGCTCTCTGCACTCAAGTGGCAAAGCTCTCATTTGCCACAACTCCTTTGGTTCACAGGAGACTGACTAATGGCAGAGTAATAATTGTTCTTTAGGGGAGACCACCATTCTTTGAGGAAGACCATCCAGGGGCCATCTTGCTGTTATTCACTCTCAGTAGCCTTTTTTTAAATCTGTAGAGCTTACTCCAGCTCTTACTCCAGCACTGACCTTGTCTAATCGTATTGATTGTTAGTAACTGAAGGCTAATTAGGAAGCAAGTTGCTATGGCAATTCTTGAGTCATACATATAAAGAGAAAATAATGCTAAAACCACCAGTGCATGGTGACTATTAGCATAGTTAAACAAATTAAAAAATATAATTCATTCAGATGTATGCTGGAATTCAAATGAAGACCTAATATGCTACAAGGAAGTTTTTCCCTTGCTACCACATTTTCCTCTTTCGTGGTAGGTTTTTTTCTTTTATTTGTATGTTGAATGAGTTATACATAATTTTAGCACTAAATGACAAAGTAGGCTTTAGGTTGTTCTCCACCCCCACCCGGCAGCCCACACAAAATATGTCACAGCAAGTTTTGTGTGACGAGAGAATGGCTCAGGCAGAGGGTAATAGGACTTGGAACCCCCCAGATTTCTGGGTCATTTGTTCATATCCAGTCCGCATGTGTGTGATGAATGTTTTATTTTCACTTGGGTAGGCTGATGGCTGGCATACCATGAGAGGGTGAGCTCAGCCTGTGCCCTCAGGAGATGGTGATTCATTGCAAGCTGAGGCTGCCACAGCTGGCTGGCAGCAGCAGCAGCCTCTCTTGGCCAGACTCTGAAATGGGATCTCAGTGGGTGTCCACACTCCTCTGTGGGGCACTGTGGGAAGGTTTGATTGCTTTGGCCATGCTGTGCCTCATCTGTGGATAAATGGAAGATTTTTGCCATCCA
>VYZP01031694.1:1933-12252 GCA_013400635.1 Hypocryptadius cinnamomeus | reverse complement strand
ACTCAACCTGCAGCTAGTCAAGGACTGAATTCTGCTGTTAATTTTGTTCTACCAAAAGTCATGGCATTCCTGCTAAAAATAAGTTGTATCTGCACAGCCAGCAGCTATATCTTATGACTTAGAATAGAAATTAGATGGATAAGTGCACTGACAGGGTGAGCTAATGGCCACTCCCTTAATAAGTGCTGTAATTTGAAGAATGCAAAATCTGTTTGTCCACCCTCATGGCAATTCTCCTCTTGGGAAGAATAACTCACTGGTTAAACCCACAAATCTCAGTACTTGTTTTGTTGTGTATTTATTTTTACAATTACCACACTTCTGAAAAAGTCAGAAAAATTGCTTTCACGCAACTCAAGTCAGTGCCTCTACAGGGCTGACATGTGAGTTGTGTGTGTGCTGTCCTGGTCCTGCTCACTCAGGTGTGCTTAGCCTGGAAATGCATTAACATACCCTAGGAAACTAGGTGCTAAATTTTGCTAAATAATATAAATTATTCCTGGGAACAGGCTGCAATTTTCCTTAAGGCTCGTCCTTTTTTATTTCATTAAGCACTCGGCTTTTTCAATTAAACTAGTGGTTTCCTTCTTTTATGATTCTACACTCTCTTCCTTTCTTCTACACGTTTGTCTGCATTAGTGTCTCAGAGAAAACCAGTTTTGTCATCAAGAGAGCTTCAATGTAACCTTCAATGTGTTTTGAAATTTTACAGCTACTTCTAATGGCAGGCGAAAAAATTAATTTCATCCTTTGTCTGAGAAAGCACACTATTAATCTGTGACAGATTTAAGAAAAATCTAACTCTTCTGCTGATCTTAGGGGCTTGTTTCTCATGGAAAAAGCTGAAGCTTTCTGGAGCTGTGTATCCGAGCACAGGGCCTTGCTCATGTTTGCTTAAATGGCCCTTGTGAAGCTGGAACTAAAGCTCTATGGTTTGAAATTGATCTGATTCAATATTATGTGTTAGTACTTATTACTCCCATAGCCCACTTCATCCTCACAGTATTTTGAAGACTTCCTGGATCAGACTGGCAAGCTCTTAATGAGAAAGCTACCTTGCTGAGTGCAACAGAAGAGGAACACAGCCCTGTGTGTTTGAGCCACAGAGGTAAATATAACCCAGAGTTACACAGTGTGGTGTTTCTCATGTGCTACAGGCTGATTAGCCACAGGAATAAATGCAGGGGATTTACAAAAGATCTCCATCAAAAGTACAAACTTATATTTTAGAGGCAGCAAGTGGCAGAGGTAGCAATTGCCTGCACGAGCAGTTGCAATGAGCTCAGCACCACAGTGCCAGCAGGGTATTGCTGCCACTCAGGGTAAGCACCAAGAAAACCAGGCACTCTGTTATTAAGGTCACACAAATGTTTTTAATGGCACTCTTTCAGGCTAAAAGCAGGATTTCAGCTTGCAGCTGACTGCTCTTGTTCAGGTGTGTAATTGCATCTAGTCTGATTTACAGCAGCTGAGGATCTGACCCAAGATTGGTTTTCTCTCTGTAAATACAGGCAGAATTTGGGTTGAGGCTTTTATGTGTAGCAATTAAAAAAGCAGTGAAAACTTGGCTTCCGCTCATCCCTGAGCTCAAGTTTCGCTTGTTTTGTTGTTTGTGGAACAGTTTAGGGTGTTTGGATGTGAGTGGCCAGGTGTTTCCAATACTGAACCCCTTCGTGTGGAAACGTGCACAGATAAGAGAGCTCAGTCTGTCACAAGCCTTGCTGGTGCTCTTTCAGCGTTTGAAGTTCTGACTTGAAAGGACTGACTTCTGAGAAATCGAGGCACAGAGTCCCAGCCCCTCTCTTTCAGCAGGAACTCTGTGACAGAGATTCAGATTAGGAGCTGGACTAGTTCTCCAGTGAGTGCCCCGTGGGAGCTGAGGGTGTGTTTGAGATCCACAGTGCTCCTTAGGCTTGGACCTCCCCCCCGAGAAGGAAAGGTCAGTATTTATGCCCTTAGCACCTCGTGAATAACTATGTTTGATGCTGTTCCTTGCTTTCTTGTATTTTTGTCTTTGGAAAGTAGGAGGGTTTGCTTCAAAGTTCATTGTTACTGGAGTTGAGCTGTCTTAAGTCTTGCAAAGATTCTAGTTAGTAATTCTGTAACTTTTCAAATTTGGAATGAGTTGAAACTTTCATTTCAACCTACTGAAGCCCTCTGCTCTGTGCTTTAAAATCCAGGCAGGTTTGCACCCCTATTGTTAAATAAACAAAAGAATTAGGAGAATTCAGTGAAAAAGGCAGTGAAAGTGAAATTGTGAAAAAGGCAGCACTGGTGGCTTTTTTTTTTTTCCTCCCTGTGCTCTTCACGTGGTGAAGCTGTTTAAGTTTCTCTTACTTTTCTGCTTTCCCTGCAAACACTGTTTATTCTTTCTAGAAAAACATCAGTTGGGTAAACAGAAGTATTTATATGTGTAACACTACAACTCCTACTAAGATGCAAATTGTGCTGCAGGGAAGATAGTTTGGGCTTTTCTTTCCTCCTCGCTTTTCTTTTTTGACAGTCGGTTAATAAAGACTCAACAATAAGCAGCTGCCTGTGATGTCATTTGGGACTTTGTCCACAGAGCTTGTATTTACAAGTACTGAGCAACTACATAGCAGCAGCAAACCCAACTATCAGCAAACTTCATGTCTGCTGCTACTGAAGGACTTTGGTGCTGTGCAGGGTGTAGAAAGCTAACTCTGTTCTTCTAACCACAGACTTTTAAAGCTTGGTAAATAAACACTGGATAAACTCAAGGGAATCTCTGGACTGCAAAGACTTCTTACGGTTCTGAGTTCTCCAGGGCTGGCATGTTTTGACTGAGCTGCTGCAAGTAAGGCTTTTGCTGTTTTGGTGTTTTTATCATCTGTGTAAAGCTTATTTTCTCTAGGAGTGTGTCAGCATTGCTATTTGTAGTTTTGTTTTAATTAAAAGAGCAGCAAGTATGTAGTTGTTAGGAGTAATTACAGCCATGCATCTGACTGCGGTTCAGGACAAATGAAAACTTCATTCTGGCTTTTGTTTGTATGAGATTGCACTGAAGTGGCTCTCTCTTAATTTAAGTGATGAAACTTTAAGATTCTTAAAAGTTATCTGAGTGCTGTTGCTAACTGAACAAAACGTGGACTGTCTGAAGATTGTTCTCTTGTAATTAATTATATTTATTTGAATATTCAAGATTATTTTGAATTTTTAATATAAATTCCTTGTAGATTTTAGTATAGTTTTCTTTAAAAATTATTTTCTTTCTTATGCAGGCATTTATTTCAAACACAACTTGATTTTTTTTTCACTTTTAGCTCCTGTTCAAGTTCTGGAGGTGTATAAGTTTAAAAGAGAGAATCATACAGTGCTTTGAAATCTGATACCTTTTGGATAGAATGAATTCTCAATTATATGAGAAACAGTAATTTTTGTTTTGAGTGTTTATGTTAGGAATCACATCACATCCTGAAATATCAGAGCAGAAAAACTACCATTCTGGTAGCTGCTGAAAAAACTTTGTGCTGCCTGCTGTTTGTGGGACACACCTGTGTTTCTGACCAGAGATTAACTAATTCTCAGGACAACTAGCTGTGGTTGGCATGGAATTATCTGTATTTGACAGAGGAGTAAACTGGTCCACAGATGTGGTTTAGTAAAATATAATTTACCCACTTCAAAAGCTGGTAACAAGCCCCAGGTCTCTTGCTTCTCATTTCAATCTTTCACCAGAAGCCCATTCTAAATTACTGTAATTTCGATTGTACAGGCTTTTTCTAGGATGTAACCTAATCACAGTACTGTGTATGAGGAACCTTTATTACTGTTTACCTCTGTTTAATGATCTATCTTTGTGAAGACAAAGCACATTTCTGAGGATTGAAATCAGAAAATTATGATTGGCAAGTGTATGAGGGTAAGTCAGTACAAATCAATCAGATAAGAATTGAAGGATTCCTCGTGAATTATCACTATTTATTTTGGTTTGTTTTGCTTGCTACTGGCTTTATTTACAAAGCCTCTCAGTCCCACCCAGCAACAGATTTTTTGGGGCTTCTTATTAAGGTCTGAGGGGCTACAGCTGCAGATGCCCCTCTCAAGTGACCCTGTTTCTACAGCAGATCAAAACTGTCCAGCTCTTCTTTTTTGATGCTATAATGTGGCTTGGCATGTCGAGATACTGTGCAATTCAGGAGCTGTTGTTCTGTCTTTGCAATGGAAGCATATTCTCCTGGGGGGTGGAGGGAACCAACCTAAATTTAGCTCTGCATTAATACCATGGGAATGGCAAAGGCTTTTGGTGTTTCAAATGGGCATGTAAATAAGACCATATTTTTATTCCTCAGGTGTTCATCCTCATTTTTCAGAAGTAATATTAAAAAAGTTTATATAGTCTTTGAAAGATGTTTTTGGAGCTCAGAAACTTCTACCAAATGCAGGAGTGAAGAGCAGAGTTGTGATAGAGGCTTTGCTTTGGGGAGATGGAATGGGTTTGATCCCTATCAGTGGCTCCTGAGGGCAGGTCTTTCCTTTCCTCTGTCACCTTGTGGCCAGTAAAGATGATCTACTCTTGTGAACTGATAATTTACACTTGCAAAGTTTACTTAATATTGTTAGCAAATATACAAAGAGATTGTATAGATCTCTTTGTATATTTGTATAGATTGTATTTATGCAAAGTTTATGAAGATATTGTTGGCAAATAAAAAGCCTTGGAAATCTTCAAAATAATTAGATCAAAGTGGGAATAAAAGTCCCTACTTGGGTTCCACTTATTTTTCTCACTTTAATTTTAAATGCAAATTTTAATCTGCAAAACGTGAATTTTACTGCTTTTAAAGAAAACTTCACAGGTTCCTATGGTATTGTTTTTGTACATGAATTGTGTGTAAGTGTTTAGGGGGCTTAGATTTTTGGAAGTGGAAATCCTGCCCCAGTAAATGCAAAGCAGGAGGGTACAATTCCACTTTAGTCATGAGCTAATCTTCAGTTAATTCCCTTAAAAGCAGAACCAGACCCTCCAAACCTGATGAGCCCGTGGGCACCCAATTTTCATTTTCCTCTTTTGCATTTTCCTTCTCACATTTACATTTTCTTTCTTATATGCCAATGTAGCAAATTAGGATATAGACTGAGCTCACTTTTCAGCCAAGGGATCCCCTGGTTGGATTTTTCCTGAGAAATCTGCCTGAAGATACAGAGTATAATCTGATAATATTCTGGGATGGCATTAAGAGGGACAATTGCCAAGAGAACGTCAATTCTTTGGGCTTTCTCACCGTCTGAAAAGAAATGAAATAAGAGCAGACTCCAGCCTGTAATCATCTGACAAGTGGGATTGGGGTTGGATAAAAGACACGGAACAAAGGTGTCAAAGGGAATCTCAGCTGGCTGAGGAGCTCAGCACGGCGCAGCCAGGGCCAAATGCAGCAGGATGCTCTGCAGCTCGTGTGTGGCTCTGCACGTGTTCAGCTCCTGGCAGGACTGCAGTTAAGCTGAAGCAAAATTCATGCCAAAGCTGCCAGAATACCTTCAGAAATTAAAGCATGTAATATGCTGTTTTATGACTAAAACAGGATAAATGTACAATGTAAATAGAACATGAGCCATTAACACTTGTAATGCTCTGTTCTGTGCTGCCTACTGATAGTGCTTGTGCAGCATGCAGGAACCTGAATTACATTAGGTTTCCCCTGATGGTTACATGAATTAGTCATGATGTTTTCAGGATGAAAAGTTAGATAGCTATTATATGAAAAACACTGAGAAATCTATTTTGTGCCCATTGCTTGGCATTCAGGTGGATCAGATAAACGGGGTTTGTACAGGGGCAATGGCTTCTGGAAACGGGCTGTGACATTGCCTATGGGCTATGAATGATGCAGACCCTGAAAAGCAGGCTGGATTATAAAGCAGTGGATAAAAATTATGTTGCTGAAATATGGTCTATTAATATTGACACACAGCTAGGACAAATGCCACTGTTAAACTGCATGTTTGATAAGCTTTCCACAGGACAACCCTATTTGTTTTCAGAGCCAAACCAGCCTTGGACAGTGTGTGCACACAATAGGTCTGGACAGAATCAAATGCATGTCACAAGTTATTTTCTTTGACAATGCTAATTGATTATTATAATTCATCATTATCTAAATTGCTAAATTCAATACTTTACCATATCCTTTTGTTTCTTTGTTGCTCAGACATAATACAAAAAGGAAGAGTTAATTACCACATGCAACAACAGAGGCAAATTTCATTGTCTGCTTCACTTTGATTGAAGCTGTATTGAATCACCACTGTGGATTTTCAGCAATGGTGGAGAAAAGAAGGAAGCAGGAATTCTTTTGCAGTGAAGTTTCTTTTGGTGGTAGTTAGCATTTGTGTTTCAAACAGTATCCTTTTGGCAGCTGGGCTCTATTATGCTTGTTTTGCCTACACTAAATATTACCTAATTGTGCAGACTGAAATCACACGTGTGCATCAGTCCTGTGGGGAAGCAGTGGCAATCCTTGAGGAACACAACACAACTTGACACAAGTAGAAGGATTGCATTTGTTTCTAAAATTACTTACTCCTCTAGATATGAGCACTTGGCTTGTTTCTTCAGTGCTCTGTTGATTTCCAGAGCTGCATCTGGTGGGTGAAAGAAAGTAATGCTCTCCTCAAGGGAATTCTGGAGAGATTAAGTGATGACTTAATTTATGCAAAGTCCTAAAACTCTGATCTATTCTGTCTTCTAAGATTTGGTGTAACTGATGTAAAATGTAGGCTCTTTTCTGCTGCTCTGAAATGATCTGACAAAATGGTACATTGTGGTAAGATTTTGGGGGGTTATTTTGCCAGTAGAGGGCCATGTTAAACTGGATAAAATACCTCCCTCTTGGACTCACATTTTCAGTGAGGAACAGCTTAGAGCATATGGTTGTTTTCAACAGCAAAATGAGTAAATAATTAGATCTTTTAGAAGCTATTGAATGATTAATTATTTAAAATCGGAATCACATCACTTTTACAGTGCAACGCAGTTCTGTGTCAGTCTAATCAGACTGAATCCTGGCCTTTAAAATACATCACACCTACCTGTTTATTCTGAATTGTTCAAGGTTGATAGATAGAGCCCTAATAAGTCATTAAGCTGACGTGATATACAGCAGCAGCATGTGCTTTTGCTATAATGACACAAATGAGAAAAGAATTGTTTTTCAGAGGTACAATCACGTTTGTTTTTGATGTGGCCTATAAACTAGAACTCATTATTCAGGCTCTAGTGCTGCAGGAGTTGACCTTTGGCAAAATATTTTGTTATCCTCAATCTTTTATACAGGCCTTTTGTGAACTCTGCTCAGCTCTCATTTTGCTGATTGCATTTAAAGTCATTTATTGCACGGTGTTTGCCCTTCTAGCAGATGTTAAAGGATTCCCTGCCTCCCCCCTAAAGGCTACTCCTACACAGCATCTAATTATAACCTACACAAAAGATTAACAGATGTTATAATTGTCTTTACTCATTGATTAAATAGTTTCTGCATGATTTGCTCTCCCTTCCTCTCATTGCTGATTTGTGAGGTCTTTCTGGATGAGTCTCGTGCATCTGCAATTTGTTAACTGTGCTGTCTTCAGTTTTTAACTTTTTGTGTTTGTGGTTCAGTTGGAGCAGGTTATTGCTATTTTGCTGGACAATGTGACAGAAATGTGTTAAAAACAGGTGCGTGAATACTTGCTTTGCACACATTCCTGTTCTTCCTCTTCCTTTTAACCACTGCATCTAAAATATATGTAAAATGCAGACTCATTTTAATGGATTTAAACTGGAGGCTGGAGGGGTAAATGCTGAGTTGCTTAGCAGTGGCTTTGTCCCTATATTTCACTTGCCACTTGCAGAGGAAATTAGTGGCTGAGAAAATCAGTTTAAGAAGAAAATTCCTAGGAGGAAATTTCTAGTAAGACTTTCCTAGTAGGACTGTTAGAAAACTGTGGGGTTTTTTTTATGAGGTTCATCTCTCTCACCTTTTCACAAAATTAAGATGACTTTGTTATTGAGCTAATTAATCTGTGTTTTGCTCCCATGTTGAGGTGGGGGCTCTGTTCTTGGATGGATCCATAGTCCTTCCCCTACAGCACAACAGTGCCAAGCTTAGCAACTGTTGTTTTGTGTTCTTATGAATCTTATAGCATCTTGAGCAGGGCCAGAACAAACAATGTTCCTTTTCAGAGGGGTGAAACATCTTGCACATGTATTTAAACTGCTGGGCATTGACTCTACCAAAGTGTCCTTCCCTTTTTGGATTCTGCACAAGGTTCTCCTATTTTCCTTCATTAACACAAATGAGAATAAATGATAAGTCCACAAAAGCTTCCATGATAATCTTGGGAAGTCTCTCAGTTCTATGGAGCTGCATCTGCCTCAAGGCCTAAGCCTGAAGGGCTCTGACTTGCTGCGCTCCAAACTGGTGTAGCAAGAAAGAAAATGAATGGAAAATATTTTGTCACGTGTTGTCAGACAAAATCTCTGAATGGGTTAAACAGAAACAGGTTAAAGGCTTGAGGCTTGAATTATGGGCTTGGTTATTCAAAAGCCATAAAATATTGTGATGTTTCCCCAGCCCATCCCCCAAATCCTCCTCAAACACAAATCTGTTTCCTTGATTCCTAGCCAGAGAACCACCTCTTTTTGAGGTTGGGCTCACCACCTCTGGCCAAAAACATTTTAGCAATTTTTACTACCAAAAATACTTGAGTTCTCTATGGATGTCTGGGAATATTGATTCAATTCATGTTGGTTCATGCATATGTGGGACACCCTGTATGATTCTACTTTGTTGGTGCTGTGTATATTCTACTCTTTACAGTGAACACCATACATGGTGCTGGCTGTGAGATTTTGATAGAGAACCTACAGCACTTTAGTTTTTATTTGGTTTTTAATGTTGGTACCTAACATAAAATTCATGAGTTTTAATAGTCTGATTGATAATCTTTGCAGTGCACAAAAGTGTTTGTCCAGGGACTCAAAACTGCTGTAGAAACAGAGGTACTTTGTTTGTGAGATTAGCAAAGAGCACTGTATTCCTTGTCTTTAAATGACATCTCAGTGCCCCTGAATACTTTGAATTTATGAGCTGGGGGGAGCAGATTATAGATTCGTAATAAGAAAATTCCAGGGTGCCAACTGTGCTTGCAAAGTGTATTTTGATCATATAGACACCTGTCCACTACCAACTTGTAATATTTCTTAGAGGTCACTGAGCAGCCAGCTGATGGAAATCACTTTTATTCCATATCAACCTTATCTGAGTTTGAAACACTAATCCAGAGGTCAAATGCTAAAATCCTAACTATTAATAATCAAGCCTGTCTAATTCCCATATTATGCTGGAGGTAAAAGTCCCAGGTTCTCATTGCAGCTACATATGAGAAAAACTTAGAAAATACTAAAAGTTCAGCCAAGTAATTAAGGATTTTTAACACCTGCTGCTATGAAGGAAAGATGAAACCTGGTGTAACATTTTAATAAACAGCTCTCTGTTATGTCACTGCATGTTAGCTCTAACTTTTGAGACCAAGATCTTCATCTGGATTTTGAGGTTGCACCAGTAAATGAAAGAGTGCACCAAAAGACTGACAAGGGTAGCACAATCTACAAGACTTCAAGATGACCATTCTCCTTGTCTCTCTGCTTGACAATCTGTAGACTTGTCTGGGATTAAATGATGTGCTTTCCTAAAACTAGTAAATTCCTTCCCTTAAGCTGCAATTCTGTCCTGGTGTTATTGATTGGGAATGCATCCTGATGTTCATGGCAAACCAGTTCTGTCCTTTATAGTCACCAATCTGGCTTTAATCAAGTGAATTGCTTTTCTTTTTGATTACCAGAAAATTCTCCTGTCACAAGAAAAAGCTTTCATAAGACATTGCCAAGAATTTATCACCTAGATGATAGTTTTGGGTGCAGACCTGGGAACAGAATGGTTTGTGAGGTACAGAGCCACACACAGTGCACCACAAACCCTAGGCAAGGTTTTCCTTGCTCCTGGCAGGGAGCAAATCTTACTGATGAGTCCTGTCTCCCCAGAAAAACACTGAAATGTCACTTTTACCCACTGGCTGTTGTCTGTGTGAAAACAAGTTATGCTTTACCTGTTTTACTTATTCCTCTTTACCCGAATTCCAGGTTTGGATCCTATGTGTCACTGAGGATTCTGAGCTTGGATGCAGAGTTCAAGAGTTTATAGCTCTGGGAAGCATAACTGAGACCCCTCCTGAGGTCTCTGACTTAACCAGCCCCAGCTGAGGGTGGGTCCCTTTAGCTCCTGCCATGCTCAGCTTGGATGTGGTGGCTCAGCCAGCTG
>VYZP01031689.1:8372-21110 GCA_013400635.1 Hypocryptadius cinnamomeus | reverse complement strand
GATATTGTGGAAAAAAAGATGGGAGAGAAAGACACAACTTTGCTTAAGATACCTCAGTACTATATCCACTTCTTTCCAGATGCAAGGCTTAACCAGAACAAGAGCTTTGCACCTAATGGCATTAGCACCTTCATTCAATGCTTGCATATTCATAATGTGCAAAATTCAAAATATGAATGGTCAAACTGGGATGAACAAATCTCCTATGATAGCCTTTCTCCAACACAGGTCATAGAGGAGTTTCTGTAGAAAGGTACATGAAACAACATATTTAAGCATCCAGAAACAAGACAAGAAAGTAAACACATATTAAATGTCATAATATCCTTTGATAAACTAAAAGCAAGTGGGGGTTTTTCTTCTCTGATAAATATGATGGTTATGGTAAAAATCCTTTTTTCAACCTGCCCAGACAACTGATAATTTGAAATCAAAATCTTGTTGTGGGGATGCTACTTTGAAGGTTGGAAACAGTGAAAATACTAACTTTAATAAATAAATTTACAATAGAATGTCTTTAATAGAAAGTTTCTTTTCCCGGTCAAGCTATTTTCTTCAGTCTTTAGCAGATACTACTGACACTGAATAAGTCTAAGAACAATATGCAATGTTATGAACCCCTGAGTTTAGTACTCAAAAATAACAAATTCTGGCCTATCCTGGTCATTTTCTTGCTTTTCGGCTCTAAATCATACCTTGAGCACTAGTTTAACCAAAAGGCTTTTGATTAATATGCATATACAAGGCATACAGTTCACTGCACTCTTAAAGTTCATCAGTTTACTGGCAAAAACTTTTATTTTAATATGCAGCTTACTGCCTTTGGGGCCTAGTTTTTGTATTAAGTACTGCTTTTGTGGCTGCACCCTTTTAAAGGGATAAATATACTCTCATACTCTTCATAGTCCCTTCCTCACAATTTCTTTCATTTTTCTCTTGCATCAAGTACAAGTTGCCTTCTATAAAGAGTTTTTCTAGCACAAAACTAGTTTTGCTGCCTTAGTTTCTGCAGCATTGCATAGCACGACAAGGCCTCATTTACATAGATGAAGTGGAATTTCCCTTCTTTATTTGCTTTTGAAGCCAGTGGGAGCTATGTCCATGCACCCAATGACATTATCTAGTTATTAGACATTAGAGCAAAGAGTTGTGGGAAAAGCAAAAAACTCTATGAAATTATGAAGTTTCTTAGAGAATTCACAGCAGACATTTTCAGCAGTTGAGACATAACAGAGAGATTATTCTTCAGACCACTGATTTACAGCTGGAGCACAAAAGGAGCAGGTGAAAACCATTCTGTTAATCTCAGTCTCTTCCCAGCCAGGGTTTCCCATGTTTTCTTTGAATACCTGTGTCATTCATCTGCACACTTTTGTTGGCCACTCCTAACCAATGCAGAGCAGAAGGAGGCAGTTTTGTGACAGTACTAATCAGCAAATGTTTGCTGGCTATGAGCTGATGACAATGCACAAAGGTATCTGAGAGTATTTACTAAATACATTTCACAACTTCCTGAGATATCACACTGAGGTAGATTCCTCACACAGGGGAGGACAGAATTGGAAGGACTGAGTTGGAAGGGTCCCACAAGGATCATCAAGTCCACCTCCTGGCTCTGCACATGTAATGACAGCAGGATAGAATACAGACTTTGTTTCTAAAGGAAGCAAAGATTCAGTGTCATATTATGCAAATATACCAAATTCACTACAAATCTGCTGACTCCAATCACCCTTTTAATGGTGAATTAGTTAGAATATTTTGTAACTTTATTCCTAATTTTATAAATTAATTTTCTAATGGTCTGTTATTGCTATAAATTCTATATATTAACTCAACCCTTCACTCATAGTGTGAACTGATTTGTGCTTTCTTTTGTGGTGCTCTCCTACTTAGATTGTTGACAGATGCTTTTTGACTTACCTTCTGTTTTTTTACCACAGCCTGAAGTCTTTAGGTTACTACGCCACACTTGGTGGCTCTGGAAGCTGCAATTGCTTTTGCTTATGTCATGATACTGTTTAAGCCCTGTCTCTTGAGACTGCTTTTATTGTCTGATAGGTTATCATGGTCATGACAACACATTGTATAATGACTCGACAAGTAGCTTGTCTTTGCTCTGACTGGACTGAAATAGGCAGAATGCCAAAGCATGTTGAGCCTAATAATTTTGCTTCATAAAATATTGAAGGGCACAATGGATTCTGCCAAAAGCAACTCATTTCTTCTCCTAAGGGTTCCTCCTTGGATTTCTTGTAAAGGCTGTGGGCAAACTTTGATTGAACTCTGTGGGTCTGGGGTCAGTAAAAGGTAATACAGTAGTGGGATGAACACTTAACTTTCCTTGATGCATCTTAAAAGAGGCATGTTTCAAGGAAAAAAAAAGGCACAAGTTAAGCACATAGTCCTTAATGTCTTGATTATCAGAGGCTTGTGATCAGAGAAAATACAGTTAGGTAAACATGAAGTGAGGAAATAATGGGAGAAAAAGCCCATAATAAAAAAGGTCTATTGAAATGAGACTTTATGAACATTTGCTGAGTGCATTTATGGCACTATGTCAATAAAATAGTAACACAGCAGGAGCTGTCTCCCATTTCCAAGAAATATAGAAACAGCACTCTTGTGTGTATAATAAGAGATAATCTGTGATGGTACACAATATGCTGACCAGAAAGGCTGGTAATAAATCCCAACACCATTATTTTGCTTTTCAGCATTTGTCTGCACATTTATGAATATTATTAAAATGATGTATCAAATTTTATTTATTTCACTACAACTCAGCTGGAGTAGTAATGAAATTCATGTCCACTTTTTTTCCCAGCTGTTCCTACAAATGGCATGAGAAGGAAATATGGATATGTCTGACGTGCTTTACTGAAGTACTGAAGTGCTTTATTGAAGTACAGTGGGCTCCAGTGCTCTGACTGGGCCTCTTGGGTCTCTGGAAGGACATACACCATAAAAATAGGAAAGCTTAGCAGATGCCCAGAAGTAGCATTTCTTTTCTTCTTCCTGGTGATGTGTCCTGCTGGTGGAGGCACTGCTGATAGGGTCGTGACCCTTCTTTAAATCTCTCTTTTCAGGGCAGGTTTTGTGTATGAGGTTCTGCATGCAGCTACTTTTCTCTCTTGATTTTATTATTTTGAGGTTAAAACTCACATCTGTCATTTGCATGTTGAGTAGGAACTGCTGAAAACTCCCAGTCTGTGTCATATATCAAGGGGAGAGGCTTCCACTCCAGGGAAATCTGGAGGGCAGAATCATCTGCCACATCATGGGGACCCTTCTAAGTTCTCAGTGGGACTGGTATTTTTACATTATATGCACTGTCAGGATCTCTGAGAGGCTGATTATTTTCCAAAATTTGATCTTTTTTATCTCTGTGTATTTGTCTGGATGAAGCAGTTGTGTGATACAGCATAACATTGGCTTCCCTGCAGTGGATATAGACTTGCAAAAGCATTAATGATTTTATGACTAGCTTTCCATATTAAAAAGTTTCTAGACATCTACCCAGTTCTATAAAAGGGATGTTTTTCTGAGATATCATGTGACAGTTGACCCAAAAAACTCTAAAAAAAGAAGTAGAACCAGGTTATGAAGAGGTACTGGGATTTCAAAAAACACATCTGTCAAATCAGGAACACCTGAGACCCACAGTCATCTGTCCTGTCCAGTGAGAAATTCTGACTTTCTTTGGCTTGAATTTGCTGTATTTACTGCATGTGGCATTGGGAATTCAATGCCTTGCCTACAAAAAATAATTTTCTGGTGTGGCTTTCTACTATGCTGGACATAGGAAGCCAAGTTGCATACCAAATTCAGAAGGAAAAAAGCCCAAACATCTTAAAATGGAAAGCATCCTACTGCATATTGGATTAATGTGCTGTCAGCAACATTATGTGTTACTGCATCAGAAATGGAGAAAATAGAAACACAATTTTAAAATATCAGCCTGTGGAATTTTCCTTTTTCTGACTCTGTTGCAGACTCTTCAGTCATAGAGAGCTGATCAGTCTCTTTCCATTCTCAGCAGAATGATCAGTACATGTGGACCTTCCTTCAGTGCTAGAAACCTAAAATGGGCTTTCAGCAAAGAAAAATATTGTTCTGACTTGATTGTGCAGGGAGTCACTGATAGAAAAAAAAAATCTCTGTAAAGAACTCTAATAAAATTCTCTGTAGAAAATCACTATGGTTTGCTATACCAGAAAGGTCTGTCCAAAAATACTAAAAATCATGATATAACTATAGGAAAAATCCACCACTTTCTGGAGGCATAAATCAAGTGCCTGGATGCCTAGATACTGTGACAGCTCTAATTTTGAAGCCTGGCAAATTCCTTGTCTCCACTGCCTTCAATGTAAGAGGAATGGCAAGAAAGAGGAAAATTCCTGAGGCATCCAACTGTCTGTAGGAAGGATTCAAGAGACCATTCTTAAAGGGGTGGTAGAATCTTCTAGTGTTGGGATGATATCTGGTTGAATAACACTTGATAAAGCTTCAAAAACCTAGAAATATGCTTGCCCAACCTACATGATTTTCTGGAATAATTATGCTGATCTGGTTTACCTGCTATTTTCCAACCCTAACTTCTACAAATAAGTTATGTTCAGCTCAGTTACAAAGTCCCAACATTCAGGGATGTTTTTTGTTGTTTCTTTTTGGTTGGTTGGTTGGTTGGTTGGTTGGTTTTAACCTGATTTGAAAATGAGATTAAATTTTGCTTTTAAGGGATGGATCCCATTTAACCTCAAAGAGGACAATATTTTTCCCCCAAACAAACAGTAATAATTAATAACACATTTCTTCAGGCAGAAAACACACATGGAAAATCTTTGTGATGAACATTTAGGTTATTAGCATAGTAAAACAGGGGAATATGACTGAAATATTGTCAGCTCTTACATAATTAATGCTATTGAATGCATCTTACTACTATATCTGTCTTTGTATTTATTCATACCCCCAGGCTTATAAGACAAAATTTTTCAGCTGTATAAGTATATATGTTTAGTATATACAAATTTTGTAGATTCTGCATTTTAAATATTAAAAACTCTTTAATGAGATAAGGTATCTCACTGCACACCACAATATCTCTTTTTGTCATACTTTTTCACCAGTGTACAATTTTATAAATGAAGTTCATGGAAATATTGAACAAGTGCTCAAGAAATCTTTGTTTTTATCACTGACAAAGCAGAGGATTTCAGCTTCACCCTAGAATGACACATAAACACTATTATTTACAAAAAAACCCAAAAAGAAGTAGCAGAAAAACCTCTGATGCCAATCAATTATATGGCAGGTAGTTTAACAACAGAATAATAATCTGGAATGGGGAAGTTTATTAAGTAGGCATAAAAATGTTGATTGCCTACTAGGGCTGCAGTTAATGTATGTAAAGCATAACAAAAAGAAAATTCCTGAAAAAATAAAACCAGCTTCTTCAGCATGCACGGAAAAATTGCTTGTAGTTACCTCTATCATCAAATGCTGCCATTTCAAAATGAATTCATTGTTCTTCTACCTCTAGTAAATAATTAATGCATTTTGCACTCCCAAAATTTGTTTTGTCTCTCAGGCTCAGCATGGGGAGCTTTTCCCTGACTCTTAGTAAGGAAAGTTAAAATAATTTTAAATATTAGAAGTGAGAAAGAATCAAACCTACCCTTATCTTTTCTAATGCAGAGATGCAGCGCTATACATACGAGCAGTACCACTGAAATAAAAAAAATAAAAAAAGTGGGACAAGATCAAGAGTGATATCTACCAGAGAATATAGCACAAAAAAAGCCTTTAGCAAAGAAATTTTTGGAAGAAGAGGAATCCTCATTTGATTGCATGTTTTTCAGTTGTCTTTATTTTTTTTCCTAATGATCACTCACTAAACTTCCAGAATGTTGTCTGCTGATTCTGCCATCACTTTTGACCTCATCTTAGCCAGTTAAAGTATTTTTGACTTTTCAATACTAGAGATGTTAGTTCAGGGCATTGCTCATATCCTCAAACCCCACTGAAATCCCACTCTACAACCTGTGAATTTACTGAGAATTTACTGTGAATTTATCTTCATTGAGAACCAGAGATGGATCAGAGCCAGACAGAGGGGGCTGAACAGCTGGGTTTCAGTCTTCCCAATGTGCAAAGCAGATTTTCCTATACAAAAATTCAGGCTACCATACACCTTGCTGCTTAGTGAGAGGTGTAACTCTTCAGTCATTACTGAGATTTGTGCATGCAATGTGTTAATTGCAAGATTAAAAATTACTTTTGAAAGTTACTCTCATACAGCATGAAGAAACGCTCTGTTTCAACAGACACTGCAGTCGGACAAACAGCTGATTTTGCAAGCACCAGTTTTGAAATACAGTATTGGCAGCTACAAAAATCTTGTTTTGACTTCTAAAATGAGAAACTTGCTCTGGATATCATTAAGAGAGAAGAAATAAAGCAAATCAAGATATTTCTATATTCTATGTTCACTTCTCTGACCATAGCCTAACATGAGAAATGAGATTTCAGAATAAAGAACATCCAAAATATTACATGAAGTGAAACATCTACAAATGATTACAAGGAAAAATTTACTTTATTAGAAAGATAGGTGCTTTGATCAGTGTTAATGAACTGTACATGAAAGGTATGGGTTTCAAAGAAATGATGGAAACTACAGTGTTGGAAGAATGTAATAATGTTTCAGGCTTTTTGCCTCACACTCCTTGCTTAGTAGAAAATTAATGACTTATAGGACCAAATACTGTTATTTTAAGATCATTATTTTTGAAGCACTGCTAATTATTCCTGATGAAATTACTTTACTGTGGATACAAGCATACAAACTGCTTCATTCACTTTGTGTTTATACAGCTCCCTGAGCTCTGAAACATGCACTCCAGCTACTGTACAGCACTCCCACAATGTCAGGTAAAATGAGTCTTCCCATAAATATGCACCAATCAATTAATCAGTTTTCCTAATAATCACTTGCTTTTACTATGACCACAATGTTTGAAAACAAGCAGTTTGAGGACAGTGGATTAAATTTTCCTCTCTGAGGGCATGGGAGAAATGGCTCATATTGCTGAGAAAGCATTTGCCTCAGAAAAAATAAAACAAGTGGATGAACAGATGCTGATAGTAGTCTGTCTTATGTGTTTTCCACTAAATGCAAATTTTAAATATATCTGCAGCTCCACGCATGCAAAAAGTATTTCTGGGCCTCAAGAAACCCTACTTTTTCTGTTCATCTGTCATACACATCAATTAATATTTGCATCATTTTTATTCAAAAACCTTGACAGGGCTGGTTTCTGTGAGAAGCTGCTGGAAGCTTCCTCCATGTCCAGAGGAGTCAATCCCAGGCAGGTCCAGAGATGGATGTGCTGCTGGTCGAGGCTGGACCAATGGGAAATGGTGATAATGCCCTTGTGATAACAGATTTAAAAAGAAGTTTAAAAAATTCAAAACCAAATGAAACCAAACCATTATTGCACAGTTGTAATTGCAGAGAAGAATGGAGTGAGAACACATGGGAAGAACAGCCCTGCAGACACCAAGGTCAGCGCAGAAGGAGGTGCAGGAGGTGCTGCAGGCATGAGAGCTGGGATTCCCCTGCAGGATGTGGTGCAGACCATGGTGAAGCAGCTGTGCCCCTGCAGCCCATGGAGGATCACAGGGATGCAGAGATCCACCTGCAGCCTCTGGAGACCCCTGATGACCCATGCTGGAGCAGGGGTATGCCTGGGAAGAGGCTTTACACTTGTGGAAAGCCTGTGCTGGAGCAGGATCCTGGCAATATTCATGGAGAGAGGAACTACAGTGGAGAGGTTTGCTGGTAGGACTTGTGACCCCACAGGGGACCCATTCTGGAGCAGGCTGTCCTTGAAGGGCTGCACCCCCTGGAAGAGTGACTCTTACTGCACCAGTTCACAGAGGGCTGCTGCCAGTGGGATGAATCCACGACAGAGAAGTTCATGGAGAACTGTCTCCTGTGGGAGGGACCCCATGTTGGAGCAGGAGAATGACCCCTCTCCCTGAGCAGTGGCAGAAACAATGTGTGATAAATTGATCATAACCCTCATTCCCTCTCTCTCTGCACCACTGGGGAAGGAGGTAGAGGTGGGAAAGAAGGACGGTGGGGGAAGGTCTTTTCAAAGTCTTATTTTACTTCTAATTATCCTGCTCTGATTTTGTTAGTAATAAATTCAATTAATATTTATAATTCAAGCCTGTTTTGCCCATGATGGTATTTGGTGAATGATCTCTTTCCCATCACTTAACTCATGAACCTTTTATTGTATTTTTTCTTCTCTGTTCAGCTGCAGAGAGAAGTGATAGAGACTTTGGAGGGTGCCTGGCATCCAGACAGGGTCAATCCACCACTGTACATGAAGTCACTGACCTCAAGATGTGCCTCTGAAGCTTTGTAGAGCAGAAGCAGAAACATTACTAGAGGATGATGCCCAGAGTTCAGCACCACCACTGTGAGCAAAATAAAAGCCTGCGGTAAACTCACTGCAAAAATGTTTCTAAACTCCTGGCAAGCCTTATGGCAAAAAAAGGTTTCTTAAAACTGAAATGCAGAGCTTAAGGAAACAGCTGTTGTCTCTGAAGATAGAGGCTGACAAATGAATTGGTGAAACACTTAGTTATCTTCCATTTGGCTTTAAGGTGAGTTCTTCATGCCTTTCGGGTAATACATTTTTAAAATTTTAGTTCTACATAAAAGCTGATCTAATTTAACAGCCCTTCCAGTAAAAGGCAAAATCCTATCGTCCCCCTTCCTTTATTCACTTTTTCTTCCTCTCCTGTTTTTGGCACTAGCATTCTGCCTCCTTCCCTCCTACTGGCTGGGCTGCACAGCTGAGCCTGAGTCAGCTTACCAAAGTTATCAGCAGAAGTGAATCACTTCCATATGAAGATGATAAGCAAAGTAAAAGTCTTTGCTATATCACTACAAGATATTTGCTTTAACTCTTCACATTTTTATTTATATTCATATAAATATATATATGTATGTATGTATAATGTTAAAGTAATTCCTTTATCACACTAGTCATTGATCAGTCAGCTTAACCATCACAGAAAAGCCTGTTACAACACCAAAGGGTCTCTCTGTGTTATTCTTGTCTTCTGCCTTCTGGAAATCCCCATAGTATCAGATAATGTAGCTGAATGTCAGTGTCCCTGCTATTAAGCATCTATTATAAAAGGCCTCTAATTCATCCTGTCATTTTTAGTGAAACAGTAGCTGAAACAAAGCTGTTAACTTGCCCCACTATCCTGGTTTAGTTGAAAGTGGGCATTTTATAACACAATTTTTGAATGGTGGGTGGTGATAACAAATACCAGCAGACATGAAAAAGGCTGAGGAACAGCCTTTTTTTATGAGTTAACACAGAAGTATGAATTCCTGATGAATGGGTTTACTTCTTGTGTGCTACTTATTGGAACATGATTTTCACAGTGGGTATCATAGAGCGCTGAAAATTCAGGCTCAGATGGTCAGCCTTTTTTATTCTGTAATACACGGTGTCATTCATCAGCTGTCACTTTTAATTTCTGGGTGTTGGTCACTCAGACACACAGTGAACCATAAGAAAGAAACCTGCCAACAAAATCCATCAGGAATGTTACTTTGGAAGAAGAGTTTAAGTGTTGCTGTTATCTGTTAAGTACAACAAGAAATCTTCAGACATAAAGGAGAAGGAAAACATGCAGTTGCATACAATGGCTGATTACTGTTACTGTAAGGAAAACCCTTTTAAAAAATATGCTTTTATCTCTGTTTTTTTCTCATAAACACTTGTGTACCAGAGTGGGAAGATAAATGAACAAAAAACACAGGGCTCAACAAACAAGAAATTTAAAATGCTGCAGACCAGTTCTGCAAGATCATTCCAAATCGTAGCCACGGATACTCACAGCTGCTTCAAGAAAACATTGTTTACCATTCTGTGGGCATCAAGTCCAGAACACATTGCTTCTTCTTTTTTTTCAGGATTTGCAGTGGGAGACTCTTGACCATTTACTCTCTATTTCCTCCACATAAAAGGAGTACCAGAAATGCTCAGAGCAGAGAGCTAGAACTTCTGGGACAGCAGGACATGAAGTGGACCATGGATGGTGCTTCCAGGCAAGAAGCATCTATAACTACCAGCTAAATTGTAGAACTGCAAAATTTAAAAATCACATCTTATGCACAAACATTTTACCTCCTTTTTGCTGAAAAAAAGAGATGTCTCAAAGTTATTACCAACATGTAAGAACAAAGTTAGAAAGTGATCATTTTATAAATGACACTTCTTTTCCCCCAGCTGTCAAGATTGTTGAAAAGTAGTACTTTCAGGTAGGATGTAAGTAGGCTGTAAATCAGCTAAATTCATTCTTGAAGGAGAAAATCTGCACAGCAAAATAGTTGAAACCACTGGTTAAAAGTCCTGTAATTTAGTAAAGATGATCAGATTTTGTTATTTCCAAACGGACACGTTACAGAGAGAGAGAGAGAGAGAAAGAGATATCCTCTCCTCTTATCTCTGTTAAATCATGTGAGCAGGTATCAGTGACATGGCCTCTATGTCCTCTCTCATTAAAATACAAGAAGGCTGTAGCAGAATGGGAAAAAGGGGGGAAAAATATCAGAACCCAAGGAAAATAAAGAGACAAAATAACACAGAAGTCTTGCATTGGGATAGTGTCCTAAAAGCACTATTTACAGAAAGAAAAGCAAATTGATTGCTGAATAATTTTAACAAATTCTAATGCTAAAATAGTATGGAAAATCATGTGTTGGTCATTCTGTATAGGAAAAAATTCCTCTGTCACCTCTCCACTCCCAGATGGATGGTAATGGAAGATGTTTGATGTTACTTTCATATTACTTTGCTACTCATTGTTTAGGCAATTAATCTAAAGTAGTCATACAGATTACCTCTGCAGGCAGTGAAGAGGGAGCAGAACCCTTACTACACAATGTATCCCATCCTCAAATGTATATCTGTAGGGGCTCAGAGAAATAACAGAGGCAAACAATAATTACTTTCAGAGAGTCACACCTTGGAAAGAGGGGCCCAAAAAAGTTTTCTTACCTGGATGACTAAATATGGGGTTTCAAACTTATACTTAGTCATATCTTTTACACTTTTCCAGCTATGGAGTTTCAACATTCCTCAGAATTATTAAGTATTTACTTAATCCTTGAGGCATGAAATGCAATAGGATGATAAACGGTTCAATTTGGGCATTTTACTTTTCATACAGGATGGATAGTAACAGCAGAAAAGAGGAGCTTAGTAAATCAAAAGACTAGAAGGTTCTGAAAGCTATCACCTGTGCTCCCTTTAAGCCTCAGAGAAATCACTGGGGACTGATTTTGCCCACTAGGACTTAGCCATAAACCTTTTTAAACATAAATAGTAAAATAGAATGTAATTGTCCCTTGATTTCTGGCATTCTGACTGGTTTTAATGTTTTGCAATGGTTCAACATGAGAATATTTTCATTTTCTATTTTATTTGTTTACAAATAAAACCAATTTGTGAAGTCTAAACTTTAGGAAAAGACAGACTTAAGATTGTCTTTGCCCATTTTGAATTATCTACATACAGATTTTCATAGTTTTTTGCTTTATTTTTTCACAGCCCAACTTCTATTAGTTTCAGTTGGAGCTGCATTTTTGCAAATGAAAACTTTGCTGTGACAAGATAAGCACGAAGAAAATGAAGAACATCTTTCCTCTCAAAAGTCTGGTTTAAGTGACTTCCTTTGAATCATACAGTAATCTTGTGACAGATGATGATACAAAATGCATTTTCTAAGCTGGCATTACATTGCCTTAACTGTAGGAATAAAGCCCACTGAAAAACAGATTGCTGCTTCAGCGTTGGTATAAAACTGAAATTATAAACTTGCATGATGAATTGCTGAGCAGCTCAGAACAAAAGGTTTGAACAAGATCAGAAAGAAAAGGTACTCCCTGAATTTATTATCCAAGTGTTCCATAAAGGAAATGGTCTTACAAGAAATATGTTTTGTCAAATAAACAATTTTTGTGCAAAACACAAATAATTTTAAGTACCCAATAATTTTAACTAGTTTGTCCTTTTAATTGCCTCGAGTCCTACATTTTTTATTTTATAACTTGAAAAAGTAAGAGGAAGGTCTTAATCATATTATGACTAAACTGACATACACAACTATTTTCTAGGCATCTTGTTCACTGTCTGAACATAAATATGCAGGTTAGGATCATATAATTAATGACTTTATTATAAGGCCTATAGAAAAGAGCCTTGAGTTAATATCAGTCAGCTTTATTTATGGTAATTCCCAATTTTAAGTCATGCTTTTTCAACAACAATATCTATTTTTTTTTTGTCCCTGTGAAAAAGTAAAATAAGTAACTAATTAAATCTTCTTTTTCTACTTGAATGTAGTCATTAACACCCTGATGATAGGGGCCTGCTTTCTCTCTTATTTAATAAAGAACTGATGACTAATGAGGAATTATTAGTAATATGGTAATATGAATAATTCTGTAATACAAAGAAATTATAGGTTTTTATAATTACACTTCAGTGTTGTACAAATCATCACAATAACAAACTTTTTTAAGCATTATAAAGTTGATAAGCTCACTGACATACAGCAATGACTTAAAAATGTGTTAGAAGTAATGTAAGACAATTGTGCTGTTTCTGATTGATATATTAATACATCATTACAAAT